>NAVB01001148.1:0-26550 GCA_002179805.1 Acanthamoeba lenticulata | reverse complement strand
CCGCCAGGTGCGGCCACGCTTCTCTTTGGGCGCTTGAAGAGAACCGACCGCTCATGTAGTCTTGGACATGTTCAACCCCCAGATGCAAGTGGCGAGCCTGCCGACGGTGATGGCCGTGAGCGGCCGCAAGGTGGTGGACTCCTTCGTGGGGCTCCTCAAGCCGAGCGAGTTGGCCAAGTTCCTCGAGGACCTCCTCCAGGCCCACGGTGGACAGGCCGAGCCGGAAGGAGAGGAGGACCAGACCAACGGCGCGAGCTTGCTCGCCGAGGCCGAGACCGCGCTGGCCAACGGCGATATCAACCAGGCCGCCGCCAAGTTTTCGCAGGCCATGGAGAAGGACAAGGAAGTCACTGCCCTCACCTTTGCTGGCCTCGGTAAATGCCAAGTCAAACCATTTTATTTTATTTCATTTTATTTTATTTTATGAATTTATTTTTATAGATGATATTTTCAAAAATACTAATAATTCGTTCTTCATGTAGCGCGATGTGCGCTAGCGGAGGACAACCTGCAGGCCGCGCAGCACCTGGTGAAGGAGCTGAAGGACAAGTACAGGGACAAGCTCAACGATCCGGCCGTGGGGAAGGCCATCGCGGCGGTCGAGCTGCGCGCCGAGCTGGCCGACCGGAGCGGCGGCAGCAGCAGCGGCGCCGAACTCGACTCCAAGATTGCCGAGTGGCGCACTCAGCTGCAGTCCAACGCGGGCAACCTCCAGACTCGCTACGACCTCGCTCAGGCTCTCTTCGCCACCGGGCACACCTCGGAGGCCCTCGACCACATCATGGACCTCATCAAGCGGTACTTTGCCGCCTCCTCCTCCCCTTCAACGTGTTGGCTTTCTCGTGGTGCTGATGGCGCGGATGCCGGTTGTGATGACGACGACAGGGACAAGCACTGGAACGATGAGGCTGCGCGCAAGCTGATGCTCAAGATCTTTGCTGCGCTGGGTAACAACAACGAACTCACAGTCAAGGCCCGCCAGCGGTTCGCCGCCATCTGGTTCTGCTAACCTCCCGGGAGCGCACGGCAATAATAATGGATACATTGCATTACCCCGAAATACGTGCTATAAAAACACTGCGCGCTCTTGGAGGCAAGCGGTGTTAGCCGTGATGTTCTCTTTTTATACTAGTGCCAGGTAATATGGGAAAGCAAGACGACGTGGCCGAGTGGTTAAGGCGGTAGACTAGAAATCTACTGGGGTCTCCCCGCGCAGGTTCAAATCCTGCCGTCGTCGACTCTTTTTGACATCTATTTTTTAATCTGATGAAATTCACAATTTTGACAAAGTTAAAATGATCCAAAAAACATCCAGATTTTGTAAATGCAAAAAATATGAAATTTTTGTAAGGACAATAAAAGATAATGCATCCGCCGGGAATTGAACCCGGGTCTCCCGCGTGGCAGGCGGAAATCTTGCCACTGGACCACGGATGCTTCTTGATTTCGGCATACTGAAAAAACGGCTACAATAATATTAATATAAACTTTCGGCGAGGTCCTGCTTTATGCCAAATTTGAGGAAATAGGAACGACCAGTAACCACGGTCGCGCACTCCTTGCCACACAAACGCTACAGCCCTCTCCCACACATGATGATTGCTTCTCCTTTCTACCGCCGCTCCTTGGCCCGCATCTCCGTGGCGGGACTGCGCCACACGACGCCAGCGCCAGCGGCCGCCCGCACTTTGCTGCTTCGTTCTTTTGGCTCCGAGCCGGTGCCCCCCACGCAGCCGAGCGCTAAACGGGACCAGCAAGAGCCACCAGAAGGGCTGCTCTCGCAGCTGGCGAGCGATCTGGCCGGGGAAGTAGTCCTCTCTGGACTTCCACTTGATGCCCCACTGCAAGCCTTGCGTCAGAGGGAGCAGGAAATCTTGCGCAACGCGGGTGCTGCTGACTCAAGTGTGGAGAGAAAGGAGTCTGACATTGATGGTCATGAAGAAGACGACATAGACTACCTCCCTGATGACGAACTGTTGTACGACGATCAGGAAAAGTTCTTGATGCCGGCCGAAGAGGAACAAGACGACTACGACCACTGGCGGCACGGTGACGAGCAGGACATGAAGAAAGACGATCTCCACAAAGGAGAGAAGGATGCAACCGGCGAGGAATGGTCCGACGCAAATGAGCCGAGCAACCTGGACATAGATGAAGCCGCTGAGACGGTTGTGGATGTTGCTGCAAGTGCAGGTGAGGCAGCTGTGGGGATTGCTGAGGGTAGTAGTTGGCTGTTGTAGCAGTAAGGAGGTCATAAAGTCATGTTTTTCAAGATACAGCTTTGCAGCAGTTTGCTCCTTTGAGGGGCTTGCATGATGTGGCTTCTGCTGGACAGGCCGCCAAGTGGCCAAAATTTGAGGTCTGGACTCACTCACGCAGGATGGCGGAGGCACCTTAGCCCATCGTTGCCGAGGCGCGGGCGGGTCATCTTTGCCAGGCCCTTATTGGCCCCTTGTTTGAGGTGCGAAGAAAGTCTAAAAAGTCTTTTGTGGTTGGGCCTGTGACCAAATTACAAAACAAAAGGAGTGTGACCTACGCGTAGGTCCAAATGAGGGTCACGTTGGCTGCGATCGCACGGTTCAGGCGAGGGAACGTGAGGCTCAGCGTGGCCGGGTTCCAGTCAAAGTTCACAACCGTGCCGTCGTCGAACAGCGCCTTGTTGGGCTTCTGCCGCACGCCCAGCACGTCGATCACGTCCAACTTACGCTGCACAACGGCACCACGCCACCATCAGCAAAGGCAGGTGCTGCTGGCACGAGGTGCATAAACCCACCTTTTGCGCGTCATCAAAGGCGTCGTGGAGGACCGAGGCCGTGAGCTTGCCATAGTCCGCGGTCTGCGCGACGTCAAACGCCACGAGCGTGTAGGCTCCACGCTCCACGGTGTCGATGCTATCTCCGTCGTCCTGATCGCCGGCCCGCCATCAGTCAGTCAGCGCGACGACGTCGACAACAATGATGATGATGATGATGATGAAGACGATGAATATGAATATGAATATGATGGGGGAGGAGACGCTTACGAGGTAGAGGAGGCCCGACGCGGTGTTGTTCAGCGAGAGCGCGACGAGAAGGCCGAAGGGGTTGGTCCGCGTGGCCGTTGTGGTCATCTCCGGCTGCTGCCACGGGATGATGCCGCCGCCTCGCACGTGCACCTGAATCCCAGCAATTTGTGAAAAGAAAGAATTAGTTTTAATTTTTATTAAAATAAATAAATAAAATAAACAAAAAAAGTGAGGGTCTGGTACGGGGATGGTGTCGAGCGGGGCGGGGAGGACGGCCCACGTGGCCTTACCGTTGGTGGCCGGTGAGTGCGTGAAGTAGTCGTACCAGAGCTCGCCAGGGAAGTACGCCTTCACCGACGTCGCGCCCTAAATCGTAGAAAAAAAAAGAAAGAAAAGTAAATGAATTAAAAAAAAGAATGGAAAGAATTTAGCGGAGAGGAGCGCGAGCCAACGGACCTTGTCGAGAACGGGCGAGATGAGGAGGTGGCCGCCGATGAGGAACTGGCGGTCGATTTCCCACGTCTCAGCGTCGCTGGGGAACTCGAAGAAGAGGGGGCGCGCCACGGTAGACCCGCTCGTGTGGGCCTGATGGTGATGGTGCCATATGCCATAAAAATGACACATAAATAAATTAATTTAGAAATCGGATAAATAAATGAATAAAGAAAAGGAAAAACGCACGAGGAAAAAGTGGGTGTAGTAGTAGGGCAGCAGCGCGTAGCGCGTCCGCAACACGGATCGGCTGATGGCCGCCACCGACGCCCACCGATAGGGCTCTGTGGTCCCCGAGACCCGCGCCCAGATGAGCCGCATCGTCCCATGGAAGAAGAGGAAGAGGGGGGGGGGGATGACACGCACCCTGCGGGATCATGTCAACGGCGTTGTGGTTGCGGGAGAACGGGTAAAACGCGCCCACTTCCATCCAGCGCGCGCACAGCTCCTCCGTTGTATCGTACTCTGTACGCACTGCAGTTAGGAACAAAGAACGAAAACGAAAAAAGAAAGAAGAAGAACGAAAGCGATGGAAGAGCGAACCAAAGCCGCAGATGTCGGCGCCGACAAGCGGAATGCCAAACATGTTGAAGGAGAGGATGCCCGGAATGGCGTAGTAGAGGTCGTCCCAGGTCGAGTAGTTGTCGCCCAACCAGTGGGCCGCCCGGCGGCCGTGACCGGGGAACGTCGAGCGGCTCAGCACTGCGTTGGTGCGCGCCAACGACACGTCAGCAGCGCGCAAAGCGGGACGAAGGGCGGGACGAGGCGAGAAGCGAACCGAAGGGGCGCTTGCCGCGGAGGTTCTCGAGGGCGTACGACGTGCTGTTGGCCTCAGTGATGCCGTACATGTTGTGCCCATTGTACTCTGCATATGCCGTCAGGTTAATATCGAATACGAGAGCGGCCAAAATACAAAATGAAAAAGAAGAATAAACAAAAACAGACCAATGGTGTTGTAGAGCTTGAGGTCCTGCGGCACAGTGTGCGACCAAAGCGGCATCCTGTCGTCCGTCAATGGCGCCCCCCAAAGAAACCGCGTCGTCAGACGCACATGAGATACAGCATGAGATACAGGAGACCAGGGCGAGGTGGTTTTGGCTGGTACCGGCAGTTGCGGTTGTTGATGGCGTAGGGCGGGTAGTTGGGGTCGAATCCGCCGGCCCGGGCGGGCGCGCGCGGCGGGGCTTCACTTTCGCAGTAGCCGTCGCAGAAGTTGGCCGGCTCGTTCATGTCCGTCCACAGGCCTGAAGGGACATGATCCGTCAAACTCATGATGATAATGACATCGATGTCGACGTCAACACCAACATGATCTTCATGATGATCATGCATGCGGAAGAGGAAGAGAGAACGAACCGTCGACAGAAACGGTAGAAAGGAAGGTCTTGATGGAGTCGGTCCAGTACTTGTCCGCCTCGGGCTGGAAGAAGTCCGGCCAGGCCGTGGTGCCCGGCCACACCTTGCCGATGTAGGGCGTCTTGCCGTCGTTCTGCTTGATGAAGACGTCGAGCGCGAGGCCCTGTGCGTAGGGCGCGTAGTCTGATCACGTGTGGCCGTTGATTTTGAGTTTGAATTCAAGTTGGAAGCTTTTGGCAAAGGCGGGCGGAAGTACCGGTGACGTTGGGCACGCCGCAGTCGTCGATGACGACAAAGTGCTGGCCGTTGGCGTGGAGCTTGTCGACAAAGGCGCTGACCTTGTCCACTGGGAACCGGACCGGGTCCCACGTGTAGTCGCGGTACTGGTCCATGTAATCAATGTCGATCCCTGGCATGGGGCCACCGCAACAACATTTGATTATTAGAATAAATAAATAAATAAATAAATGACAATAATAATGAAACAATGAAGACGAAGAAAGGGCGCTTACACATGGTATCGAGCGGAATGCCGTGGCTGGAATAGTTGCTCACCACGTCCATCACCTCTGTGGAATTAGAAGATGTCAATGAATAAATTAACAAAATAAAATAAAAATAAAATAAAAACAAGAGGAGGAAGGATGGTGCCTTCAAGGGTGCGGTAGCCCCACCGGCACTGGTGGAAGCCCAGCGTCCAGTAGGACGGCTGTGCGCCAAGAAACACGTAAGGTGAGTAAACATTTTATTTTATAATTCTATTATATTACATAAATCGAATCATATTTTTATTTTTATTTTTATTTGTATTTTTCTTATAAGAAAATGTTTTGGAGGAGTAATCGAGCTCGGTGGCGAGGAAGGGAAGGAGAGTCGTGGGCGTACCATGAAGGGCCGACCGATGACTTCGGTGTACTGGCTGATGACTTCGGCAGGCGAGGGCCCCGTGAAGAAGTAAAAATCGAGCACGCCGCCGATGACGCGGTACGTCAGCTGCTCCGGTCCCGTGTACACGTCCATGCCTGTACCAACATCCACATCATCAACACCATCAACATCATCCTTCTCCTCGACATGTGGAGGAAACGAACCGTTGCTGTTGAGCAGGAAGACGCCGTGGGCGCCTCCGCGGCGGAGCTCCATGTAGAACGGGTGCGAGCCGTACATGTTGGTGAAAGGCGGCGACCCGCCGTTGTCGTTGGCCCAGAGCGTGTAGTAGAAGCCCGTCGTGTCGAGCCGGAGCGGCTTGAGGTGCTCGCCGAGGCCGTAGAGGTTGGCCCCTGGTGACAGCTGGGTCGAGATCTCCAAGTACTGGTCCTCGAACACGAGCCCGTTGAACACGCCTGTTTTACACGTGACGTCACGCCCACGTCAGCATGGACCTACCGTGTGATTACGTCAGCAGCCTCCTTACCGGTGGTGGTCGTGTTAAACAGGACCTCGCCGGTGGCGCGGCGGCTGACGGCAAAGCCAAAGGGCTTGTGCGTGACGGAGAAGGCGTAGTCCGTCGCGGCGGGCTTGCTCGTCGGACGGCCGGTGAGGGCCACGCGGGGCACCTCCCAGCGGGCCTGGTTGGGGTCGAAGATCTTGACGTGGAGCCGCGTGGCCGTGTCAAAGAACACGCTCATCTGGAGGGTGGCGACGTCCTGCCCGAACAGGGCTTTTCCGTCGACCAGGCTGAGGCCGATTTCGAGCCCGTAGGCCGTCTCGCGGATGGCCTTGACGGCGTAGCCTGAAAGGTGGGTTGTTGACGAGGTTAGACCTGAGTACTCGTGCTCAGGGAGCTGAGGACGGACGCACCCTGAAGGGCTGGGTTGGGCTTGAAGCAGTAAGGCATGCCGGTCGAGCACGCGTTGGGCGGGTTGGCGGGGCTCCAGCAGCAGCCGCGGGCCTCGCACTCGCTGGCGCCGGAGCAGGGCGAACCCGGCGGGCAGCAGTCCTCTCGCAGGCCTCCGGCATGACACTCCTGCGCACCCAGGCACGTCTTGGTCAGTTCTTGATTTCTTTTGTTTATTCACGTCTTCTGTTGATTTGTGGGACCACCAAAAAGAAAGAACAGAGAGGGAGGGGGGGGACAACAGGTCGGTACCTGGGCAGTGGCAGCCGAAAGGAGAGCGACGCAGAGTAGAAGAACCAAAAGCAAAACTGCACCGGCTGGTGCTTTCATCTTTCGGCACGAGGAGAAGAGAAAAGAGTGCGCAGTCTTGCCGGGGTTACGGATTTGTAATTGCGTGCCCGACATTCTAATTGGCCACTTAAGTGGTAAGTCCCACAACAGCAACCGGCTCTTCTGGCGATTGGGATGTCGTGCTTCACACCCTTGTGAAGTGCAAAGCATAGAGCTTGTGCTCCGGATCCTTCGTTCATTGTGTTTTCTGATCAGAACTCTTTTTTTTAATTAATCTGGCAGTTATCAATTCCTGCCTTTCTTTTGGAATACTGCAAAGTTAATGCAATCTGCACTGCTGAAGAGGCGACACACAGCATAGCCAACCTTTCCAACGTGAATGTCATCCCCACGAGCGTCAAATTCCTTCCAGATCTCTTTGCCGTCGCCATTCAGCCAGCCCTTTTGAGTTGGGCCAAAGCAACTGCTTAGCTGCTCAGCAACATGAAACGACAACGCCCAGAAGTAGAACGTGACTCCCTGCTGGCAATGATGACAGCTTCCCCAGAGGAGAAGTCTGCACATTGAAAGGGAAGTTGAGCCATGATCCTGCACAAGCTGTCATTTCCCCTCTTGATAAGCACTTGTTCACCGCAAGTGGAAGTACACACAAGAAGTGTAACAAAACGGCTGATCATTAGTGTGACGTGACTGGGGTGGTAAAGTTTGCCGAAAGCAATCCAACAAGATTCCCAAGTGACCGGTGTTCTTGGCAGTAGAGATTCTCGGCCAGTGCGTGGGCGCACCAGCTGCTCTGGGAGATCCGCCCTGATCGTCACTGCTGGCAAAGTTCAAACCCACGACCTTGCCCAGCAAAGTCGTTTGGTCTCATGTTCTCCGATTTTTACATATCAACAAAGAATAAGTCAACTTATTCTTAAGGGCAAGGTTCCACGCTGCCATAGCCGTTTTGTCGAGGCGGAAAGTTGTGTTTCATTGCCACCCGCAAGCCAGTGCGCTCAGCTTCATCTGCATAAGCACCGGGCCATCGCTTGAGAAAGAAAAAGATTAGAACCAGAGCAAGGAGAGAGGCGCACCCGCTTCGCGGAGCTGCACCGCGTCAGCCAGTGATCGGTGAAGGAGTTGGGTGAGCCATAGCTGCCACGCGACAAACCAGACAAAGCTGGAGCACAACTTGCTCCACACCTTGCCAGACGACGATGCGCCCGCCCCCATCGAGGCCGTTGTATCTATCGTTTCTGTTCATTGCGGTGACGGTTTTTAATTAGCTGTGCTAAATGTAATAAAAGCGGGAAAATTGAGGGAAAGTGTTTTCTATTCTATTCTGAGAACGAGATGATGAACGCACCTCACCCCCTCGATTTGCCTCGGCTTCACACCCGCCCTGAAGCACTAGTGCTGCTCGACGTGCTTGATCGCTTGGTAGTGCCGCCGCCCTCCTGGGACCGCCCCTCGCTGCAGGCCGCCGAAATCGCGCTCGCGTCCCATGCACAGACCAGCGCCGATGCGGGGCTGGCACACTGGCTGACGAGGTTAATAGGCAATGACTTGTGGTGGATTGAAGATGAGGACGTAAAAGAGCAAATTTGGAGTTCAGCTTCCAAGCGCCTGGCTGAGCGGTGTGGCCGCACAGGTACGTCCTACATCCATCCCACTCACGCGATTGAAATTGACCATCGCACAACAGCTGCGCCCGCCATGACCCGCAGCTTCAACGTCCCGCGCGGAGATGGTGACGCCACGGTTGCGATTACGCTGCATGAACCCCCGTTGACGTCAGATTCGATGGGCCTCAAGACTTGGGCCTCGTCGTACCTCTTGGCCAAACGGCTGCACCACCTGGTGCCCTCCGTAGCGCCCCAGCCTCGGCACGCCTCCGCCCTGCTGAGCGTGCTCGAGATGGGCTCGGGCACGGGTCTCGTGGGGCTCTCTGCTGCAGCTCTGTTTCAGGCCTGGCACCTGCACTTGACCGACCTGCCCGAGGTCGTTCCCAACCTGGCCAACAACATCGTCGCCAACCAGCATCTATTCACATCAACTTCCTCTACATCTTCTTCGACATCTCCATCTTCTACATCTTTGACAGCCGAGGTACCTCGAGTAGTGGCCCGCGTGCTCGATTGGACGCAGCCGCTGGCAGACGAGTACTGGAACCAGCGCGTGGGCAGCTTCGACGTCATCTTGGCGAGCGACCCCCTCTACACGCCACAGCACCCGGCCCTTGTCGTCTCTTGTGTGACCCTCTTCCTGCGCAAGCCCGCAGAAGGCGACGACGGGGGCAAGTTCATCCTCGAGCACCCGCTGCGACCAACCCACATGACCGAGGTGGCCGACTGCGAGGCGCTACTCACGGCGGCCGGGCTCGTGCGCGAGGCCGTGGGCGAGGAGGTCGGCTGGGACGACTGGGGCGTGAGCCACCTCCAGCAGGAGCGCCTGCGCCTCGGCAACGATAACAACACCAACGACCACGAGGGACCACAAGACAGCGTGCCTGAGGAGGCAGAGCTACTCGGTGGCGTTCGCTGTCGGTGGGGTGTTTGGCGGTGGCGAACACAAGCTGACAACCAATAGCAAACATAAAAATCATATTTTATCTCTTTTTATCGTGAGATAATTGGACAATTCTGTCTGCACTTTATGACAAGCTGAATCACATCAGCACTTGACTAGCGAGCACGCATTGGATATCAACCCTGTGGTTGTCATAGTGGTGTCCTGAAGACCACAGAAGCGTCATTCCACAGACCGGAAATAGCAAACTTTATCCCAAGGAAATGCAAGACGCGCTCTTGGCATTCTTGAGCAGCCCAAGGCAGGTTGACTTTCTTCATAGAAGCCATCTCGACGTGTTGTGGTGAAAGAGCCCGGCGAGTTACAGCGTTTCGACGGCGTCGGTCTACGTAAATCGACGTGGCGACACCAGGGGCGGTCCTGGTCATGACGTCTCTCCACCTCTTGCACTGCCCTTGTCTCATCGGAGGGTTGCTGAGCAGTGCTTTGGGTGCTAATATGGACTCAGCTTTATCTTTTGCTTACATCTAGACAAAGTCATGTCAAGTTTGTAACCCATCCTCCAATCAGGCACGTCCAAGATGACTTTACTAGGCTGCAAGGTGAATGTCCCCTTGGAACGATTGGGTCACCTGTCCCCTAACAACGTCGCGGTTGAGGCCAGTTGGCAGGTGCACCTTCAAGCTCCGCGGCTGGGAGGTGCAGCCGTTTAAAAAGCGGGCTCGCTTGTGCAGTCTCACTCCAACTCAACCACGCGCAACTTCCTTGTTTTCTCCCACAGCCTTCGCTCAGTGGTCCAGAGGCCTGTTTTCCCGAGCTCATAGCCAGACCAGGACCTGACATCCTCATCAGGGCCAGTCCATAAGAGGCTCCCGTCCCGAGCCCTTCATCATTTCTCTCAACAGCTCAACAAGGAGCACACACCCAAGCATACAACAACCACCACACACGCGGCGCACCCTTCTGCCAACCACCCCCGCACGCATTCGAGACCTTCAACGACGAAGGAACGAATGTCGTCGAGTGAGCGTAGCAAGCTTCAGCTTCACGCGCAGCGGCCCCAGGGCGCAGGCGTGGTGACCGAGTCGGTGGCCTTCAAGCTCGTGTGCGACATGCAGCACCTTCGTGGCAAGGTCGACATCATGTGCAACCTCGGCGCCACCTTTGCCCAGCGCTGGGTGGAAGAGGTCGTCCAGCGCCAATCGCCGCTCCTCCCGCACGAGCACCAACTCCAACAACAACAACAGCAGCAGCGACGCCAGCAGGCGGCCAACGCAGACGCCGAGGCGCGCCTGCGCGACGAGCTCGAGGAGTTGGTGCTCGAGCTGGTGGACACCAGCGTCGAGATCCAGCGCATGAAGGAACGCAAGGACCTGGCTCTTCGCTTCTTCTGTCTCGCCGAGCGCCGACCATCGTGGTCTCCGCCCTTTGACGAAGAAGACGACGATGAGAACGACATGAGCCACTACAATGTTCTACGCGGTGACGAACGAGAGGTCAACAAGGATGAGGAGAGCGCTTGGCCGAACAGCAGAGGAAGCCGTTGCGACGCGCGGGCGATGATGCAACTGATCGACCTCGACGAGTGCGAGCAGGTGATCGACCGGCTGACGACGGTCCTGCTGGGCTACCTCACGGTGGGTGAGCGCGAGGAGGAGGAACGCGCCATCTGCAAACGCCACCACTTGCTGGCGGCCGAGGCCTCGGCCCAGGGCGCCACCATGCGTCTCCCCTTCGTCGACGAGGACGACATGTTCCGCTGAGCGCCGCCTCCCTCCGACGTCCGCCAGTCAACCTCTACGAACGAGAATTAAGGAGCGAACGGGCTCGTGTTTCTCAGCCCGTCCGCTCTCGGCCACTCAACACGCACACGAAAAGAAGAGAGAACACAACAACATAGGTTATTGTTGCTCACAAATTCGATAAAAGATAATATTTTTTTGAAATAAATACTTATACCGCGGAAACGGAGTCTGGACGGCAGCTCGTGATCACCTCTGCCTTAGTGGAGATCGACCTCTCGCAGGCGGACCTCCGCGCAAGACTTGGGCGTTGTCGACTTGACGGGCGCGTCAGAAGGGCAGGTTCTGAGCGGGCGCAATGAAGCGGAAGCACGAAGGTATTTCCAACAAACGGGGAGAAGTTCGGTTCGGAAGTTTGAACGGAAAGCCGGAGAGGGCAACATGAACGCGCCTCGCCTGCACGGGCCACCGCAAGTGGCACTCTGGGCGAGTGGCGCCCGTTCACCTAAGTGCGATAATCAACAACAACAGCAAACCAAGGGACTGATTCAGATTGAAGAAGGAGATCGATACATCGCACGATTTCAATGAGTACAGCCCTGGCTGAAGTCGAGCCACCAATTGGCGGTACGAGCTGTTGCTCCCTCCTCTTCAAGAGCAGTTGTGCCCTTCCTGGAGGGTGAGCTTACCGTGAAGGTGTGACGGTCAGCGGCACGAAACTGGACGGACGAGCTGAAGAAGCTCAGGGGTGACTACAGGCTCTTTTCCACAAATCGCTGCGCTGTTTGCGGGTACCTTGCCCATCTTAGCTCCCAATTACCCTTTATGGTTATGTTTGTTTCATTTCTCTTTTTGCTCAGTTGTTGGAGTTGATGTCATGTGGATAGGGGACCGCTTTTTGAGGATCATGAAGATGAGGCAACAGATAAAGACAAGAAAAAGAAATCGAAAAAGGACAAAAAGAGCGAAAAGAAGAAGAGCAAGAAGAACGAAGACGACGAAGACGAGGAAGATGACGAAGATAGAGAGAAGACGCCCAAGAAGAAGAAGAAGAAGGGCGTTCTACGCTTCCTGCATCGGGGCAAGGACAAGGCCGGCGGCGTGCTCGACGGTCTCCAGTACGAGGGCGATGAGCTCCAGCGCAAGAAAGCCAAGCGCCAGCGCAAGCGGGAAGAGCGCGAGGGCCGAACCTCGTCCTCCTCGTTGTCTTCTTCTTCTTCTTCTTCGTCCACCAAGAGCGGCCTCGAGCGGGTGGTGAGCGAGAGCCGCTTGTCGGCCGATCGACGCGGCCGCGCCCAGCCCTCGCGGAGCAAGTCGATGCGGGGCGACCTGAGCTCGGCCCGCGTGATCTGCCGCCCCTGCGAGCGCGGCGAGAAGCGGCGGAGCTGGGGCACGCTCTGCGAGGACGCCCTCGAGCGCGCCGGCCCGACGTGGCGCCTCTACGAGGAGCTCAGCGACGAGCGCGACCTCATCGCGTCGCTCCTCACCCGGATGGACTACCTCGTCGGCTCGGTGAGCGACGCCGGCGACCTCCTCATCGAGCTCTTCACGCCGCAGCTCAGGGCCGACACGGAGCGCGAGCAGCAGCTCAGCGACGCCAAGGCTGCGGCCGACGGCGCCAATGACAACGACGGCGAGGACGATGATGAGGGCCCGCGGGAGGGGACGCACATGAAGAAAAAGAAACCAATGAGGAAATCGAACGGCGGCGCGTCTGCGACGACGACTACGACGACTGCCGCGACGCAGCCGAGTGGACGCCCGAAGAGCGGAGATAGCAAGGGCTTGGCGCTGGGGCTCGCCCGTATCTTTGGCTGGACCACTACGTCGTCGGCAGAGGGCGAGGGCAAGTCCAAGGTCTCCGAGGATAAGAAACAGCGGAAAGTGATGGCCCTCCTGCCCTCTTGTTACTGCCCGATCCCCAAAGGTGCTCTTCGTTTTCGCTCTTTCTTTTCGTTTTCGCTTTCGTTCTTTCTTTGTCGTTTTCGTTTTTCGTGCTCATGTCGTACCACGATGTGGACGTGCAGAGGACAAGTACGAGTCGTATTTCCCGGCGTTCCATCTCGAAGTGTACCGCGCGGCGGAGGAGCTCCAGAAGGAGCTTACGCTCACGGCCGACACCTACAAGGCCGCCCTCAAGCTGTTTGCGCGCCTCAAGGCCACCACGCAGACCGACCGGCAGGAGCGCGTGGTCTCCAACATGAAGATCGCCTTTGTCGAGTTCATCCAGGAGAGCCAGCCCGACATCAACTGGCTCCGAGTCGTACGTCGTGCGCGCGCGTGTGTACCGTGCACCGCACACGCGCTCACGACAACACACACACACACACACGCAACTCCACAGAAACTGCAGAGCATGTTCGTGTGCCAGGCCAGCTACGTGTTCCTCGTGCTGTGCCAGCTGCTGTGGGAGATCCGCAAGCGGCAGTCGCTCTGGATGAAGCTGGCCAAGCCGTGCCTGGCCACCATCCAGGTCATGCAGGGCGAGCTCTCCTCGCTCGTCGTCGCCTTCCACCGCGACTGGGACCAGCACCGGCAACGCATCGAGGTCCGACACGTTCTTGTCCTCATGCCGATGATGATGGTGGTGATGACGATGTTGATGGCGGTGCAGGAGATCATCACCGAGTACAACAAGCTCAAGGCCGAAAAGGCGATCAACGGCGGCAACAACGGCGGCAAGGCGTCGACGCCGCGGCTCAAGGGCGGCGCAGAGGCTGCGGCCGACGAGTCCGCGAAGCTGGACGACGAGACGCTGCTGCTCAACTGCGAACGGATCGTGCGCGAGTGCGTCAAGCAGGTCGAGTTCAACCTGGGCGAGATCGGCCTGCGCGCGACCAAAGATGCCCTCATCGAGCTCGTGGCCAACCTCGTCCTCGAGCGTGCCAAGTGTCATTTGTAACTGTTGGCCAATGCATTTCTTCGCCAAACAAACGTTTTTCTTCAGGGCCTCTCTTATTCAAACAACCCAAACAAGTTCGTGTTGTGTCTGGGCTTTGGGCAACCGTTGGCGTGGACCCACTCAAGGACCTCTGGGTGTCCTTTGGCCAAAGCGTAGGTTCTGTGATCCCATGGGCAGCCATTGGCGCGCAACCACTGGAGCACGGCCAGATGGCCTCCCCAGGCCGCCGAACTGCAGGTCTCCTCGTCCCACGGGCAGCCATTGGCCCGCGCCCACTGGAGCAGCTCATGGTGGCCTTTCCAAGCCGCTTCCATGCAGGTCCTCTCATTCCATGGGCAGCCATGGGCGCGCAACCACTGGAGCACAGCCAGATGACCTCCCTGGGCGGCGTAGGCGGTTGTCCACCAGTTCCACGGGCAGCCGTTGGCGCGTGCCCATTGGAGCACCTCGAGATGGCCTTTGCTGGCCGCGTAGGAGCAGGTCTCCTCGTCCCACCGTAAGCCATTGGCGCGCGCCCAATGGAGCACGGCGAGGTGGCCTCCTTTGGCCGCGTAGACGCAGACCAACTTCTGTCCTGGGCAGCCGTTCGCGTGCGCCCATTGGAGCACCTCCAAGTGGCCTCTTCGGGCTGCCCTGGCGCACAACTCCTCGTTCCATCTGCAGCCACTGCTGCGCGCCCACTGGAGCACGGCGAGATGTCCTCCTTGGGCTGCTCTGGCGCATGTTTGCGCGTTCCAAGGGCAGCCATTACGGTGCGCCCACTGGAGCACGGACAGCCAGCCCTCTTTGGCCAGCTTTGCAGCAAAGGCAAAGCGATCCGCGTGATTTATGGCGGTTTGCAGGTGAGGTTGTTGGCGGAGGGCGTGGAGCCAAGTGAGGCACACCGCACGGCACGCTGGCCGGGCGAGGGGCTGCATAAAGCCGAAGATGAGCATCAATAGTTCCACCATGACATCGTTGGTGCTCACCACCTCGTCACCGCGAGGCAAAGCCGCAGCACTGGGCAAGCTCATTGTTACTTCAGTCTCTTGGCCTTATGTTTTTCTTTTGTGTTTTCTTGTGCGGTGTTTCGCCGAATGGCCAGCTCCATTGGGAGTACCTCCTAGGCACTGCTTTGCGCGGAAGTAAGAATAACAAGTACAAAAACAAAGACTGTTGGGCACAGAGCAAACACACGCCATGACAACCGACACGACGATTGAAGCACTTATGGACGAACTGCTCTCCGTCATCCTTCACCACGTGGAGCCACTCTACTTGCCTGTTTGTCAGGCTGTGTGTCGCCGCTGGCGGTTGCGTTTTAAGATCACACCTACCGCGAGTGGGTCCCTCCTCTCTGCGGTCCACAAAAAAATGAAGAGCTACGCAGACAAGTTGGCCCAGCGGGGCCAGTTGTCCGTCCTCCAGTGGGCGCACGCCAACGGCTGCCCGTGGGACTCGCGGGCCTGCACCAGCGCAGCCAGGGGAGGCTACCTGGACGTGCTCCAGTGGTTGCGTGCCAACGGCTGCCCTTGGAACTTTTATACAGCCACAACCGCTGTTAAAAGTCAGAACTTGGACCTACTTACGTGGGCTGTCGACAATGGCTGCCCGACGAGCGACCAAGCGGCGGAGGAGGCGCTCAACTCGGGCCAGTTTGACGCACTCATCTTCCTCCACTCGAGGGGTTGCCAACTTCCCTACATCGCGTGCACGCTCGCTGCTGGCTCGGGCAATCTCGACATGCTCCAGTGGGTGATGGCGCACGGGTGGAAGTGGGACCAAGTGACCATGTCGGCCGCAGCGCAGGACGGCCACATTCACGTCATGGATTGGCTTCGTCACCGAGGTTGCCCCTGGAGCAAATGGACTGCTGAACGGGCCGCGGAAGCGGGCCAACTGGAGGCACTCGAGTGGCTCCTCAGGCGCGGCTGTCCTCGAGACAGCCACTTGTGTGCAGCTGCAGCTGCCGGAGGGCACTTGCGTGTGGTCAAGTGGGTGTGGGACTACAGCATGTCGTGGGATCAATCGACGTGCTACAACGCTGCGCGAGGAGGCCATCTCGACGTGCTCCGTTGGGCGCGGGTCAAGGGCTGCCAGTGGGACGCCCACGAGTGCCTCGAAGCTGCCAAGCGGAATCAGCACGTAGATGTTGTGGCCTGGATAGAAGCTCGCATGGCCAAGGAGGCGGAGGGCAACAACGATGACTCGGAAGTTGAGGATTCAGGCTCAGACTCAGAGGAGGTGGACGACGACAGCGATGTGGATAAGGAAGCTGATGAGTCGTCATCTGATGAAGAAGATGACTAAGAGTGCAAGTAAAGCAGCTTTTATTCGCGCATGGCTGTTGAGGGCGAGGGCGTGGTCAAGGGAATGGTCAAGCACGTGGTTAAAGGCATGATTGCTGACCGCAGAGTAATCGCTTCGGGCAGAAGACGAAGGCCTCCAGTAGGTGGCTTGGCGCACGAGCGCAACGTCAAGGCCATGTGCTGCTCAACACACGCCACCATGGTCAAACAGCAGAAGAATGTTGTCAATGTGTCTGACTACCTTGCCACCAAGCAACAGAGCGACAATGAATTGCTCCACTTGGCCAGGAAGCTCCAGGAAATTGTGAATGTCCTGCAAGCCGCCCCACACACAGACGTAACAAGTTTGCTTTGTCCTTTGCATGTGATAAAGTTTGTTCCTCAAGTTCCAGTCAGAAAAACAAAACACCGTTATGTATTTGTAAAGCCACCACTCATCAGTTAATCATGTTCTTCACTGTTTTCTTCATCTTCTTGGGGGTCTTCACTGTCACTAGAGCCAGGAGGAGCAGAGGCCGTCATTGTGGCTGGAGTGAGCTGGAGGTGTTTGATGCGTCGCTCCATCCATTGGGCCTCCTCCATCCAGCCCTCCTTGTTGTAGAAGGCCGCGAGCTGTTGGTCGCGCTTCCTGACGTTGAACCCAATGCTTTATTGCAATGAAATGGTTCACCAGGCTGATGAGTTTGTCCACCAGAACAAGAAGAAAGAAGAAGAAGAAGAAGAAGAGGGTGGAAGGCGCGGTCCATACCTGTGGCTGAGCTTACGCAGGTCGATTGGACACAAATGAAGTGGCTGTTGGTCAGATTGAGGTGAGCCAGCGCCCACTCGGGCCGGGTGTCGCGTACAACAAGATCAACAGCATGGAGAACACGCCGCACCTCGGCATGATCTTGGCCATCAGGTGACGCGTGGGCATTCATGAGGCAGCTGTAGTACACGCAATGGTCGATCCCAAAGATGTGGCACATCTCCTGTTTTGTTTGAATACGCACGTGTGTGTGTGAAGAGGCATCTATGAATGCGCGTGTGCATGCATGTGCGTGTTGTTGTGGGTACGTACATGGGCCATGGTCTTGCACGTCCTCAACTTCCACATCCGTTGCTCTTCTGCACTGTAGTGCACCAGCCTGACCAGCGCGAACCAAACAAACGCATCAACATGAGAGAGGACCGTCCTCCTGGTGCACGAACGAGGAGACAAATGTACGGCGTCTCCTTTCCTTTGGTTCTGGGCGCGCCTCCCTGCTGCGGCTTGCCGTGGTGGTACAAGCTTGGGCGGTGAGCAAATCGAGAGAAAGGAACAGGTCAATGACTTCAGACGACCAACCAAGCACCACGCGCACACACACACACGGAAAGAAAGAACAAGGGATTGCACCTGATCACGCCGACCCGATCGCCCGTGCCCCGTCCCAGCACGATCTCGCCGTCGTCCCGTGGATGTTCGTAGATGTCGCGCGCGGTGATGGCCACCACGCAAAACCCGTCCTTGGGCAGCAGCTCCTCGATCACCCTGGCCAGCCCGTCGATCCGACGCCGTCAGCTCCGCTCGCAGCTCTTCACAGTCAAGAGCAGAACAGCAGAGCAGCAAGCAAGCAACCTGAGGATGTCCATGTCGTAAAGGCGCTCGTTGCCAAAGGTCTTGGACTTCTTGGCCCGGATTGGGTACTGGTAGGGCGGCGCCAGAATGTGCACGTGGTTCTGCTGGCCACCACGTTTGCCCTTTTCCTTCTGTTCCTTGACAAAGGACAGGGGCTGCATGACCTTGACCTCGAGCCCGTGGAAGAAGGCCGCCACAAACTCGGCCAGCTGCGCCGTGGTGGGCGCGGCCGGATGCACCTCGTCAAACTGCAGATCGTATTCCTCCTCTTCTTCTTCGTTCTTCTTCATTCTTTTGCGCTGTCTTGTTCGCTTTTCGCTCTTGGCCAGTGTGCGCGTGTTTTCTGCTTGATTGATACCGAGCGGCAGCAGATAAATGACGTTCCTTTTGCCGTCCCTGCTGCGTGGTTCAAAGTGAGCATGAGTGCCACTCGTGCTGGCCTGTGATTGGCATTAAGAGGAAGAGGGGAGTGGGATGAAGAGGATGTGCGCACGGAGCGTAGCGTTCCATGTCAAGCCAGTCGGCATAGGTCTGTGGCTCTTCGTCCTCTTCTCGAGCCCAGTCCTGTATGTCCGAGTACAGCGCTGCACATGGGCCCCCAACCACCATTGTGGGACATGACAACGTCTTGGTGCAGAAAGCTTGGGAGGGGTAGGGGGGGCACCAGCAGCCGAGAGGGAAAATTCGGGAGGTGGGTCAGGACCAAGGGCGGCCACCCGCACGGCCTCTACCACATTCACATGCTTCGGATCACGTGAAGCAGTCACCGTATGTGCCCCTCCCCTCTCCTTTCTGTTCCTCTTCATCTCGATTTTAATTAGAAGGCTTGGGAAAAAGAAAAGAAAAACCATAACAGTGCTTTGCGGGAATAATAATGCTAAATAGATATCTTATTTAACATAAAACATAGAGCCAGCACAGCATGTCGCACTCCTCTTCTACTCCAACCCCAGTTCTTTCTTCTCTCGGAACTGATGAGCTTTTTGTGGAGCTTGTCAGCTTCATCTTTCAGTTTGTGCACCCCCTGACCCTGCCCGCCTGCCGTGCTGTGTGCCGCTCATGGAGCCAGGCCTTTCAGCACCATCTTCTCCAGCAGCCAACACACGTGCAGCTGCCCCGCGTCAGCTACCCCACCATGAAGAACTATGATGTGCTCGTAGCGGGCAAGGGCTGGCTATCCCTGCTCCAGTGGGCTCACGCCAACGGCTGCCCCTTGAAGGGGGACGATCAAATCTGCGCCAAAGCCGCCAAGGGAGGCCACCTCGAGGTGCTTCAGTGGGCACGCGCCAATGGCTGCTCATGGGACAAGTGGACATGTGCATTGGCGGCCTTGGGAGGCCACCTGGCTGTGCTCCAGTGGGCTCGTGCCAACGGCTGCCCGTGGGACTATCTGACCTGCAACGAGGCGGCCAGGGGAGGCCACTTGGCTGTGCTCCAGTGGGTACGCGCCAACGGCTGCCCAGAGGACAGGCACACCTGCTCCTGGGCGGCCGAGGGTGGACACTTGGGCGTACTCCAATGGGCGCACACCAACGGCTACCCTTGGGACGAGTGGACCTGTGCCTGGGCAGCCAAGGGAGGCCACCTTGACATCCTCCAATGGGCGCGACAGAACGGCTGCCCATGGGACTTGTCAACGAGCAGTTATGCAGCCAGAGGAGGTCACCTGGCCATGCTCCAGTGGGCGCGCGAAAACGGCTGCCCATGGGACAAGTGGGTTTGCAGCAATGCAGCCAGGGGAGGCCATCTGGATGTACTCCAGTGGGCGCGACAGAACGGCTGCCCATGGGACGAGGACACGTGCAGCGAAGCCGCCAGAGAAGGGCATCTCGAGCTGCTTCAGTGGGCGCGCCAACATGGCTGCCCCTGGAATGGTTCAACTCGCAGTCAGGCAGAAGATGGGGGCCACCAGGAGGTGCTCCAGTGGGCAGTGCTAAATGGCTGTCCATGATGACATGTGAGTGCGGCACTGCAGAAGACTTGGCGAGTTGCACATCTGTTTTATTGTACTGCAGGCAAACGGCCGTGGACAAGACAGTTCATGTCAACACCAGGCTCGTGAGTTTTGAACGAATAGAGGGCACAGGTTTGTTGTTTTTTGATTTATCTCCACATGTACGTCTCGTTGGCCGCTTTGCTCGCCTCTCACAACAGTGAATACGCCCCAAGAAGGTCGACCCAGCTTGCCAGCTTCGGCCCCGCTCCGGAGCCAGTGCCACCACCATCGGTGAAGACGGTGAACGCCGAAAAGCCCTTGAGCTTGTTGTACACGCACCGGTCGGCGAAGAAGGAAACGGCCGTGGCTTCGTCCTTGCTGCACCCGCCCGTCGCGTAGTCGAATGTGACCGCCTTGTTCTTGCAGTCAAAGAAGACACTCGAGGGGTTGCCCGGGCTGGAAAGGTTCACGCAGGCTCCGTCGTAGTTTGAAATGATCGAAGTTTGCATGTGGAAGGTATTTTCTTCTCCGCAGGTGTCGTTGCCATGGTACTCGTGGATGTTGAATCGGCAAGCGTCCGCACTGCTGGAGACTCCGACGGTGAGGAAGTTGATGCCGAGGAGTTGAGCGAGCTGGCTCGCGGTGACATTGCCACATTGCTCTGGCGCAAGCACCAGGCTCGAGGTCTCGTTGCAGAACAACGGCACGGTCGGCTCCCCGGGGAAGAGCTCCACCTGTTGGGTGTCGCAGTCGACCCGGACCGCCAGATAGCCCACCACCAAGGGGGAGCACTCGCCAGACTTGACGAGGTTGTGGCGGAAAAGGCTCCATGAGGAGGGTGTCATGCTCCCCGGGAAGGTGGAGCAGGCGCTGTCGGAGTACGGGTTGAGCTCAACGAGGCAAGAGTCGCTGCCGCTGACCAGAGCGACGCCCAAGAGGAGGAACGTCCCAATTGCGAGAACGGGGAACAAGTCGCAGCGGGCCATGTGTGTCTGTTGTTCGCTGGAGAGAAAAAACAAACTTCGTTGCCTGTAGCTTAAAATCCGTAGTTGTTGAATGGGTAAAAAGTTGTCTTAATTAATTTAATAGATATTAATGAATTCAAGCGCATGCCTAGAAATTTGCCAAGTGGTTGGGAAACGGCCAACAGGACAGCTGGAACGAACGGACATGGCAAATATGGCAAACAATCATCATTGTTGTGTTTCACCAATCTGCATCGATACAAAGGAGTTCACCTCCTTGCCACCAGCTACTTGCGAAGGTTCTCAACCACGCCCAGTTTGATGAATTGTTCTACCGTGTCTTTGACCATCTGCTCGAACGAGACGAACTTGGCCAGCCCCATGCTCTGCCCATATGATGGTGTGTGTGATTTTTGAGTCGTTAGTTTCCCAACCGGCGCCAAGCCTGTCGTCGCGGCAAGTTGCGCGCGTGCGTACCTGCAAGAGAGTGGTGTCCATCGTCGTGTGAATCCCGGTATCGACCTCCAGGTCCTTGACGTTCGGGTACTCGGGGTAGAGCTCCCGCAGCAGGACCGCCAAGTCCCGCCACGGCCTCGTCTCGCTCACGCAAAACACCCTGTGTGGCCCGACATCGCCCAACGCACACACACACACACACATACACGCTCTCAGTCTCGCGCGCTCTGACGATGGCGACGACGTCGCGCAGGGCGAGCGCGCACCTGTGGCCGATGGCGGCGTCCTGCTCCATGGCCAGCACATGGCCCAGCGCCACGTCGCGCACGTCCACCCAGGGCGCCTGCCCGGGCATGGGCTTCTCGAGCTCGCCCATGAGGTAAGTCTTGAACCGGGCCAGGCTCGATTGGAGCACGGGCGACTGCGGCGGTCCGATGACAAAGGAGGGCGTCAACACGACCAGGTCGAGCCGGTCCTTGTGCTCTTGCCACAGCTTCCACGCCGCCTGCTCGGCCAGCCGCTTGGAGTAAAAGTACGGGTTGTTGGTCAACGACGTCGTCGAGTTCCAGTCCTTCTCCGTGAAGACGTAGCCCTCGGGCTTGGTCGGGGGAAAGTCCATCACGGTGCCGCCACTCGACGTGATGACCACGCGGCGCACGTTGGCCTCAAGGGCGCCCTTGATGGCGTCGACGGTGCCGTTGACGGCCGGATCGACGATCTCCTTCTGCGGGTCGTCGGCGGTGTAGAAGTAGGGCGTCGCCGTGTGGATCAGCGCATGTGCGCCTGTCAACGTGATATAAAAAGATAAATATAAGAACATTAATCCAAAATGCAAGCAAAAGAGCAAATAGGGCCATTATATCAAGAAATACCCTGCAGTATGGTGCCATATTGGCCAGCTTGAAGGTCGGCCTCGACGAGCTCGAGGGGGTCGTGGCCGTCGGGCGTGTTGGTACGAGGCAGGTCGTGGAGGAAGGCCAGCTTGTCGGACTTGCTCAAGTCGCGCACGACGCCGCGCACGCGGTAGCCCCGCTCCAGCAGCAAGCGGATGATGTGCCCTCCAATGAAGCCCGACGCGCCTGCCCTCCCCTTGAGTGTGAGCGGCACTGGACGCAAGGTTACGGGGAGGGTGGAGCATGCTGCTGCTGCATACCAGTGACAACAATGACCTTGTTGTGGTTTCCGGTCTGGTGTTCTGTTTGCGCCAGACAGAAACAGAGTCAGCCCACGAGGCAAAGGGGGAGTGAAAAAGAAAGAGCGATACCAGTGCTCATACTGTGCTTGGTTTGTTTCTATTGTGTTGTTGTGATTTGTTTTAGTCAGCTGTTCTTTTAAAAAGAGTTGTTTTTTTTTCTGCGCCAATAGCAAGTCCTTTTTTTCTCCCGGGATTCGCCTTTCCGTCGACAATTATGCACCAATCGCAGTATTCACAACATGTCTGCAGAGAAAAGAAAAGGTTTTTAAAAAAAGAAAAAAGCTGCCTGCCCTGAGACCAGAAGGGGATGTTTGTTGGGCTGCCAGATGAACTGCTCCTCCGCTTGTTCTGCCGGCTTGACCTGAAGTCCCTCTGCCAAGCAGCCCGTGTTTGTCGCGTACCGCCACCTCTTCCCCTGCCCACGTTTATGCAGCCTGGCCCTGAAGTGGTGGTGACCCCCCCCCCAAAGGCCTTCTGGCGCGTGGCCACAGATGACTCTCTCTGGGAGCCCCTCTGGTGCTCGACGCCCCACTCTTCTTGGTGGAGCCCGCCGCCGGGGCTCCCCGTCAAGGCGTCACCGACTACAACCTCCTGGTGGCTTGGCCCCGCCTCGCTGACCGCCCCCACAACGGCCACTACGACGACGACGACTTCTGCTGGACCACAGCACCACGAAGAGCTCACGACAAACGTGCGCCGAGCCTATGCGGCCCACGCGCGTGCGTCGCGGCTTTTCATGACGCGGCCCGACGCCTCTGCTTTTCCCGACGAGCGTCCTCGTCCGTTGTCGCTGCGCGCGCTGGTGGTCGGCAGCGGCGGCAAGCACACCCTCTGCGACCTCCTCAGCCGGTGCGGCAACGCCCTGTCTCGCCCCCTGGTCTCGCCGCGGGACGTGTGCGCTGATGACATCATGTGCGCGTGCCCGCGTGTGCGCGGTGATGCTGGTGGTGATGGCCGCACGCACGCACAGCGCGTTTGGGAGTGTGTGCGATCACGAGTGCTTCAAGCCGCACTTGCACACGGGCGTCAACGACAACCAAGCCGTCGCCGGCGACCACGAGGACGAGGACAAGGACGTGTCGGCTTGGTTTGCCTTTGGCGAGCATCCGCTGCGCGTGACCTTGGAGACCGCTGCCGCCGAGCCCGCGACGCACGGCGGAGCGGGAGGCGCGCAAGCCAACAAGACGTTTACGATCCGGCGGCGCATCGCTGACGCTGCGGCAGCAGCCCGGCCCGACGTCGTGTTGGTGCTGATTGCGGTGGGCGACGCCGCGTCAATCCTCGCCGTTTCGCGCAAGGTTTTTCTTTTTCATTTTTTTTTAATTATTCTTTTCATCTGGTTATTTTTGACTATTTATCTTATTATTTCAAATTTTTTGAATATTTATTTGTTTGTTTCGACGACGGCCGTTGTGTTGTTGCTGAAGCAGATCATGCCAGCCTTGAAGGGCGGCTTCAACGACCTGCCGGTGTTGTTGGTCGCCACCGGCATCAACTATCGCTCAGAGACCATCAGCCTCTTCCGCGCCGACCAGGTTGTGCGCGGTTGTTGGGCCAGAGCAATGCAATCGTGCTTCTGACCCTTCTTTTGTCTTGGGACAGGGCGCGGAGCTGAGCCGCCGAATCGGCGCGGCGGGTTATGTGGAGACGTCGCTCGGTCCCTGGGCCTCCTCTGTGGGCCTCGCCCGCGTGCTCGAGCTCACCCTCCGCCTGGGTTCGTTCATGGGACCAGCCCCTTCCTTCCTCCCCTTCTCCGCCATTGGGCGGCCCCTGGGCCAACCGCAGTGCGGACAGGCGTGCGGTCGCAGTTGCTGCGCGCCTTGCAGGCGGACAAGGCGGCGGACGACGCCGCGGAGCGGGAGGTCGTGGACCACACGCTCGGCCGCTGCCGCGAGGCACACGCGCTCGCGGCTGTGCCGCGCATCCACGTTGGAGAAAGGCACGTGGACCCTGACCGTGCGCACCGCGCGTCAACCCGCCCACTCGAGTGCTGAGGGAGGCCCGAACGACCGTCATCCAGTTGCTGCCGGTGCGGCGCGGCGCCGATCGTGGGTCTCGTGTGGCGGTGCAAGACGTGTCGCGACAAGCGGGATCCGGGCGACGGGCCGCTGTGCCAAGGCTGTGCTGGCGAGCACGCACGACGCAAGGCACGAGAGGGCGCCCACGCTTGATCTTGTGGATCGATGGTTGTTTACTGAGCGTCTTCTTCGTTCGTCTCCGCCAGGCGGCGCATCGACTGGGCCACTGGGCTGGGGACGAGGCTGCGGTAAAGCGCAAACACGAAGAAGAGAACAACAGCAAGTCGTTCGACGATGACGATGACAACGATGACGGTGGCAAGGAGACTCTTCTTGCAGAGACGGGCTTCGGCCATCGAAACAGCATCTATTGCCAGCAGCACAAGCGGCGCAGGGACGCCGGGGACGACATCATTGTGTCGGCAGTCTCTGGAGGCCGAGGCCAAGGGGGAGGAGGAACAGCAGCTGAGCGAGGGCCAGCAGCAGGCGAGGACGTGGAGCTCATCCAGCGACTGTTCTCCAAACGGTTGCACAACCCACCACGACCATAATACTATGATAATAGACAAAAAAAATACTAATAATAAGCCAAATTATCAAAAATCTGTGGATGATCATAGGGACAACTTTTTATGGGTGAACTGATGATTTTCAGTGCATGCGCGAAATTATGCCCGGAAAAATGGTGCCAAAAAAAAGGCCAGTTGTGTTAGTGTCCATTTCCAACCGCAACGTGTGAATGAAGCGAGTAAGACACAACGAGCAAGAAGACGAGCAGCTCCTGGCACATGTGCAGGATAACGATGGACTGCCCACGTCAACCAACAAAAAATGCAAACTGGAGTCGGCAGCTGGTGGCGCGGTCAAAAAACATGAGACCTCAACCCCTGCTGTGGACTGGTGCCACCTGCCGGACGTTGTCGTCCACCAGTTAGTCAGGTTCTTCCCCTCTTCTTTAAATTGCGGAGTCAGCAATTTAAACAACTCACAGCTTTATGTAAATGGCACGGGTTTGTTGTTAGGATGCTCGGGGTGGAGGATGCGCTGCGGCTGCACTCGGTGAGCACCTACTGGGCACATGTTGTCTCGCGTGATCATGCTCTTGTTGGCTTCTTGGCCCACCATCTTCTCCCGCGTCTCATCACCACTCCCGAGACAGAGCCTGAGGCTGATGGCGACGACGAAGGCGACATCGTCGGAGACCAAGCAAGTGAGGCGAAGGACATGCAGGAAGCGGCTGAACTTGATGATGCTATCCCAGAGGAGGAGGAGAAGGAGGAAGCGGATCAAGGGGATGAGAAGGAGTTCATTGACGAAGAGTTGGCGTGGCTCGTCGCAGACAACGAGAAGACCATGGCAGAACAGGCCGCTGCCGCCAAAGCTGAAGATGTTATGACCGATCCCACGCCGGAGGACACACCGCTGCTGGGCGGGCAAGAAGACAAGTCCACGTGGGCACTGCTGCAGGAAGTGGTCGTCGCTGCCTATGCGCGGCTCCACGAGTTGGAGATCCACAGCGCCCAGTACTGGCAAGAAGAAGAAGAAGAGAACAACATCGCCGGCGGAGCTGATGATGACGATGAACGGGAGAACGACAAGGAAAGCAGAGCATCGAGCCGCACCAAGGTTGAGCAGCTCTCTGAAGCCACGGAGCCGCCCTTGGATCGCACCGAAGCGTTCTCCTTCGCCGCCGAGGTGCGTGACGCTCAACCTGCGTGGTCATCATGCTTGCTTCAACAAGACGCACCTTCAACAAATTGTGTCCAATGGCGATGCTGCAGCGAGTGCACGTGCGAGCATCGATGATGAAGGTCTCGGATAAGATCTCCAGGCGAGTCACCAAGCTGAGGATCGACCTGCCCTCCGGATCAGAGGAAGAAGGCGTCTACTTTACTGTTGTATGCGTCGTGCCCATTTCTTCCTGCTTGTCGCGCGAGTTCGTTTGATGATTTTATTT
>NAVB01001147.1:0-17152 GCA_002179805.1 Acanthamoeba lenticulata | reverse complement strand
CTAACATCCAGTTTGATTACATAAAGTTACTTATATATATATATATATATATTTTTTTTTGCTTTGAGTTCATTCACGTACTCACTTGATCGCCCACACAGCACAGAAGAGGGGTTTTTCCTTGCATGACCGTATGGTAACGTTTGCGATGACCATTGCGCTCGTAAAAGCTATGGATGTGATGGGCCTTGTGCCACTTCGTTGGGCGATCAACATTCTCATCACGCCGCGGGTGCGACACAAAAACCACTTGTGCTCCGACCAATTTCACCTCCCCTCCTGATTGACGTCGGTCTGGCTGTGGTCTAGATTGCCCGCTTTGTGGGTCCGCATGCGGATAAGCTCTTCAGTGCCATCAAGCGGCTGGCCACCCGCAAAGCCAGGCCGTGACCAGAGGCCAGGTGTTCTGTCGGCAGAAATTGTTGGAAACAACAACAAGAAAAAACGTGGCGGCAACCCCGCACAAAGCTACGTGTATCCATTAATTGGAATCAGATCTCTGTTGCCCAGACCATCTAGGACAAGATGAGTGCACAAGGAGATCAACAAGGGGGTGCAACCAATGCTTCTGCTAGTGGTAGCTGGTGGGGTTGGGGTGACAGCCTCCTTCAAACGGTCAAGAAACAGGTAAGCTAATTCCCCCCCCTCTCCCTCTCTTGAAATGGAATTATCAACACGCAAAGCAAGCACAGGGATTCAGTTTTCAGGTGCCCTCCTCCTCCTGATTCGTTCCTTGTGTTTTTGTTGGCAGTCGGAGACGATCATCTCGATTTACAAGGAGGATTTGTCTGAGTTTACACGCACGATCAAGGAGGATACGTTAAACGTGGTCAAGGAAGTCGTGCATACAACTCAAGAGGGCACCGCTGCGGCTGTTGCTTCTTCTTCCACCAGCACAGCGGCCAGCCAGCAGAAGCGCCCAAATGCTGGGGCCGGTGGCCGCGGTGGGGCGTCCTCATCGTCTGGTCTCTCGAACTTTTTCAACTTCATGGAGAGCCTTAAGGACGAAGAAGAGGAAGAAGTGCTGTATGGATTTCATTTCTTCCTTCCTTGTCAGCCCCCCTCCCCATTGTTATGCGCGCGCCGCGCCGCGACGCGACGCGTTCGTTCCACTCACATGTGAGATCTCGTCGTGTTGTGGTTGGCCTGGCTGCCCAGGGCTAAGTCGAGGCGCGAGAAAGCGATAAAGAAACTGCAGAAAGACATCAATACCTTCACCAAGGAGCCTGACGATGCAGAAGACTTCAAGGCGTGGAAGGCTGGATTCAACCTGGAAGCCCGGACTGTTGATATCAGTCAACTCTTGGCGGCCAACAACAAGCTTCGCGCTATTCACAACGAACTCTGTGCGTGACACCACGAACTCACACAACGTTGTGCCCTTGTTGTCAAGGCCTGAAGCGAACGCTTGCTCACCATTGGGTTTTAAATCACATTTATATGAATGTGCTTTTGTGCGTTATTGTCGTGGTGGTGTCCGTCGTGGTTGTGTCCGTCGTGGTTGGTGACTACAGTACCCAAGCTCACTTACAGCGTGTTTTGGGAGAGATACTACTACCGTTTGGAAAAGATCTTGAAGGAAGAAGAGCGCAGAGAAAAGATCCTCATGCGTACGGAGACCACCACTCCGCCCTTCCCTTTGTTTCTCTCCTGCGTTTTATTCCTTCATTAATTCATTAATTCTTCACATCTGTACCTTTTTTTTGCAGGCGCTGAGCTGGACAGCAAACTTGATGACTGGGAAGGCTGGGAAGATGAAGAGGAACCTGCAGGGGCGAGTACTCTTTCAGCTTCAGCAGATTCCACAGAAACCAGTGCTGTTGATGATGAAGAGGAGCCAGTGCAGGAAGGTGCTGAGCGTGAATCTGTGCCTCACAGTGGCGGTAGCGATGAACCTAGCCTCGAAGGCAACACGCCTTCGGTGGACAGCATTCCGGAACTTGACCCTGCCCCGGTGACGGATGATGCGCCGCCAGTTGCCCCTTCCTCGTCTGGTTCGTTACTTTGAGACGCGTCCTCAACTCAATTTGGCTCATGAATTCGAGAAGCGCTGTGACTTATGTATCTAAATGTGTAACATTGGTGTGCTATTGTCGTCTCCCCGCAGGGTCGACCACTCCGCAAAAGACAAGCGGGCAGCAGGAGGCCTCCTCTTCTGGCCCGGCCGTCATCGCCAAGGAGGAGGTTGATGACGAAAAAAACAATGCAGAAGATGAAAGTGCCGCCAGCGAGTCGGCTGAGGAACCACCCGCGCAAAATGTGGATGAGGATGCGCTCCTTGAGGTATATAGATCCAGCCCCCATGTGTCACGGTTGTTACTTGGGACGTGTTGGCTTATACGTTATCATCACGAGCAGGAAGAACTGGCCAGGCGGAGCCTGGAGGGCATCACTGAGCAGCCAGCTGACGAGGAGAACAAAGATGACGATTGGGATGCCTGGGAGTAGGCTCCAGCACAAAAACTCTCTTTTGTCCCCGCACAGCAGACAGCAACACCTCACACGTTTGTACAGAACCCCGCCGCAACCTTGTTGCTTCGAAGGCAACAGCGGGGGCTATTAATTAAAACAAAAAATAAATGAAAGTAAAAAGATTTGTCCGAGGATGATGGCCAACAAGGAAGGACCAGCCGAAAGAATCGGAGGGGAGATAGTTTTTGTACTTTGTCCTGATGGGGTGGAAGTAGCAGCCGTGCTCGACGATCGAGGCACGCTCGACCTTGACTGCCTCCACCCCCACGCCCTCGGCCTCCAACAACAACACGAAGAAGACTTCATTATAAATCCGTCCACCAGCGGCTGCTCTGGTGGTCAGTCGCCGCCACCACCTACCCCAACGTTGGCCAGTGGCAGCATTCCTTTGAGCACCGCAGCTGAGGTGTCAACTCCGCATGTGCTGGTGCCCGGTATGTATGAGCAGCAACAACCTCTTGGCAGCCGCCTGCCCTCGCTTCTGGCTTCTCGACCGCTGCGCATTGGACGCGACGCTGTGCGGCCATCGCGGTCTGACTCGTGGGCTCCTCTTCTCCCGCGTCGTCGCTACCGCTTACTCGTGCCTTCGTCATCACCAACCGGCTTCTGTCCTCCTAGTCCTTCTGCTCTGCACGCGGCGTTCCCTTTCCCTGCGCAGGCTGGCAGCCCCCGCCGACGTTCGTCTCCCTTCGAGTCCTCCACTTCCTGTCTCTTCACCAACAACCCCGGCTCAGCAACGTTCTCCACACAGCAGCCTGGCGGCCATCATCAAATGTTTCCACTTCACCAGCACCAACAACAATCGTCATCATCACCAACGACAACCCCTCTCAACTCTGCTCATACCTCAGAAGAAGTCATGAAGGAATTGCAAGAGATCAAGAAGCTCCTGCGGTCCCTTATGGTGGAGCGCAGCGGCAACTGTAACGACCCACCAGCACCGTCGGCAACCTCAAGTGCAGCCACTTCGTCGATGGTAGGTGATGACGAAGGCACCACCGCCACTTCGGATCGCATTCCCGCTTCGTTCTCTCCAATGCTGCCCAGCAAAGTTGACAGCTCGACAGGAGCGGTAACGACAGTGACTACAAGGTCCTCGGCACAGCAGCCGCACGAAGACGCGTTGCCGCTCGCATTCGGCCAGCATCAGGACGTCGTGTTGAAGCGATCGAAGAGAAAGGACAGCAAGCAAAAGCGAACTCCGGAGATGGTCGAGGCAGCGACAGACAACGGTGAAGCGAGCGGGGAGATTGTGCGCGTGAACGTCGGCGGCAAGGAGTTCATCACGCTTCGGTCGACCCTCTGTCGATTTGACGGTACCTTCCTGGAAGCTGTGTTCTCCGGGCGGCACCGTTCTGTGCGCGACTCGGCAGGTCGCTGCTTCATCGATCGGTACACGCCAGTCCCTCTCCTCTCTCTCTTTCTCTTTCTTTCCCCTTTCTCTCCTCTCTCAGAAGAAACAAAACCAGAGCGCTCACAAGCACACGATGCACCCACCAAAACGAAAACAACAGGAATCCAGAGCACTTCCAAGTCATCCTGGACTTTTTGCGGGATCCAACGATGACGTGCCCAGAGCTGCCATCTCAAAAGGAGGAGAGGCAGGCCTTCTTGCGCGAAGTGGAGTACTATGGCCTGAAGGAGGTCATGGTGGGCGAGAAGAGAGAAGCCGAGTTGCTGTGCGAGCAGGGATACGCCTTTTACAACGGTACCGTACTCCGAAGTGCCTCCCTGCCTCACCAACACGCGCACGCGTTCTCGCTCCTCCGTATGGCGGTAGTCTCTGCTCATCATGATTGGATTGATTGGGTGAGAGAGCAGGGAGAAAAGTTAGCAAGGACTATCGAAAAGCTGTGGAGTTGTGGCAGCGGGCGGCAGAACTGGGAGAAGCCCGCGCACAGAACAGGCTGGCGATGTGCTACAAAAACGGCGAAGGCGTGGAGCAGGATCTGTACAAGGCCATCCCGCTCTTCCAGAAGGCAGCAGAGCAAGGCCTGAGGGACGCCCAGTATAACCTGGCCTGCATTTATAAGAATGGAGAGGGTGTGGGTGTGGACCTCCAAAAGGCCGTCCTCTGGTTCCGACGTGCCGAAGCTCAGGGTGACACCGATGCCCGACGCATGCTAGAGACTCTTGCCTCTGCCGCCAGCTGAAAGACCAGAGGAAAACTGCGGAAAATAAAAAACAATTAAACAGAAAATTGCACACCCCGAAAAAAAGGGGCAGCACAGCAATACCCAAGCTGCTGGTCGGGCAGGAGACAACGCCACTTTTCGCCTCTCTCCTCAAAAAGCGCGCTGTACCACACACACACACATATGGACGCGGCGTGGTCCGAACTTGCTGCTTCTTCTTCACAAGAGCACGCACGCCGGACACGGTCAATTTCGCGCTCGCAGTCCGAACCCACAAACCTTTCCTCTTCTTCTGGACCCGGTGTGCGTGAGTTGGAAGGATGGTTGACAAAACAAGGTTTGCACCCAACTCCTCCTTCCCCTCCTCTGCTTTCTCCGCCACCCACCCCCGAACGCTCCCTTAAACCGGTCTTGTTTTTTGTTGGGGGGCAGGTTCGCTTTGGCGGACGTGGCGAGAGCGCTGGTTTCGCCTGTGCACCACCACTGGGCAACTGTATTATTACAAGCTTATGCACGTGCGTAACCGCTACACCACACTGCTGGCCAGCTTGAGTGGGCGTAAATAACAATTACATGCTTTTTTTTGTTCCCCTCTTGTGTACACCGCACTGTGTCCGCACAGGACACGCAACCTCTCGGTTTCATCTCTCTTGAAGGGGCTCGGGTGGCTGAGGATGACTCTCGATTTTGGAGAGGCGTTTATGGGTACTGCAGACCTTCTCTCTCTCTGATATGTTTTCCGTTCTGATACCTCAAGTTGTACTCACCACCTTCGCTGGCAATTCAATTTGTGGTGGATAGGTGGATCATTTATGTGGAAGTACCAGAAAAGAGGGAGCTCCTTCTCTGCACCAAGCAAAAACAGAGTCGCGACGAGTGGGTGACCGCCATTCAAGCCTTGATCCAACTCAAAGCCACCGGACGCTCGCACACATCACCACTGTCAGCGTCGCTTCCCTCTTTCTCCACCGCCGGCGAGCGGGGGGAAGACCTCCTGTTGGACACCAACGACAGCTACGCTCTGAGTGTAGACGAAACGCCAACAGGGGAAGCGCCCACGGATACGGAAGTGGGTAGTCTCTACTGGCGACGGTACACCCTCCTTTACGCTCTTTCTCTCTCTCTCTCTCTCTCTTTCTCTTTATTCACGTCCCTTACCTTGTGCGTGGGTGCGTGGCTTACAGAACGCACTGGATAGCAGCCTACAAGGGCCACATTGAAGGCTTCGAGCAAACCTCCACCAAACGGTTTGTGCAAGACCAATCGGACTTCTTTTCGGCCGGTGGCATAGAGGTATGTCTGCTCGACAACAAAACTCATGTTCTCCTGGCCTCAAATGTGGGGGCATGTCGCTAATGCAAAGAGATGATACACAGCCTCGAGGAGTGTTAGGCCTCCACGCCAAGCACTCTTCCGTGCCAGTGCCTGTTTTGCTTGATGTCTCTAACGGCTATCTGGCGTATGCGGTTTTGGCATTGCACGTATGTCCTTCCTTCGGTGTTGTTGTTGTTGTTTTTTTTTTCTTTGTATATTTACGTATCTGTGGTGAATTAATTAGGGTATGGACCTCATCAACGCCACCTATATGGCGAAGCTCCAAGCCAAGGAAGGACCCGAATGGAGGCAGAAGAAGGCCAACTACGATCGAAGGGAGCAAGAGCGTGAGCGGGAAGAAAAGCGAACACACAGCGAAGGAGATACAGTTGATAGTAATGACGGCGAGACTGATGACCACCATCTAAAGAAGGATGATGACAAACTAGGCTTATCGGCTCCCGCGTTTCCGCCCCTCATGAAGCGCGTCATATTTAATGGTATTCGACCTCCACCACCCGCTCCCTCATACTTGGGTTGGCTGTGCTTTTTTATATGCTGAGATTTTATGTGTTTTCAAGGTACCGAGGGCTGGATGCTGGGGCTGGCACTGAAACAGCTCGGATACCTCAGAATTGCCGCCAATTCCTTCGACGAAATACAACAATGGGCGCGTTTCTTGCTCTCTCCGCCGTCAAGTCGTGGCAGCACCATGGCGGTCAATGGATTCTTGTGGCTTGGTACCCCCTTCTCTCTCTCTCTCTCTCTCGTCTCTCCTTGCATACAAACAACAATTATGCAACAGACAGATAACGGCTTGTCTTTTCTTTTCATTCACCAATTCAACGCAGGGAGAGATAAAGGATTGACCTGGGAACGCTTTTACTGCATCAGTGATGGTAGCAAATTCGAGTACTACAAGATTAAGAGCGTAGTACGAAGCCCCTTAATCACCTTAGCTTCCTTTTTTTTCGGGCTGATTTAATAATGGCGCCGGCTGTATTGATTGTGCCACTGCAGGAACTGGTGAACCTGCAAAGTGTGACCAAAGTAGAAACCAGTTGGCTGGTGTATGGGGTACTACATTTTTTTTTTTTTTTGGTTTATTCGTGTTGTCAGTATTATCAGGTGTATGACGACCTGACAACCGTTTTTATGGTTGAATGCTTGGACAGGGCCCGCGCAAGCCAAGTTTGTCCAAACGGGAGATGCTGGTTGATGTCAAGCATTATAACTGTGCCCTCAACTTGTACACTGACGCTGAAAAGATCAGCTTCATGACTCAGGTACGTGATTCTTATGGAAAAAGAGTTTTTTTATTTTTATTTTTTTTTTAAAAAACAATCCTATCCTGCGCTTCATGTCGAAACACAGGACGATGAACAAGCCCTCTTTTGGAAGCAAGTGCTTGAAGTGGGCCCGATTTCCCGGCTGGACACATCAAAGACGGTCAAACTCCTCAAGAAAAGTCTTGAAGGCGTCCCAAGTGATGAAGATGATCTGGCCGGCGAAACGCCCACCCTTGTACGCAGTGCGACTGAGCCGCTGGAACGAACTGCTGTTCGTTCGTCGGTTCTGACACGCGCGACCTCGGAACTGGGTGCCTCTGCCGGAAGCAGCGCCACCAGGTAAAAATAGTCTCTATTTTTCTCTGGTGGATATGTTTATCTTTTTCTATCATCATCATTAATTCAGAATGCGGCTCACAACTCTCTGTTGTCTTGTACTTCACTAGGGCAGCCGCTCTTGCCAACGCCCACAAGCACTATTTTCACGCTGAACTGGCTCTTCACGCACGTCCTCCCCCTTGGCGGCAACTTGCGCATTGTTTGTTAATTTTTTTTTTTCTTGTGTTTGTGTTTGTGTTTGTGTTTGTGTTTGTGTTTTTTTTTTCCATGCTTCGCTGTCCATACAGTCTGGTGTGTTTACTCAAGCACCGCTGGATCGAATCACCAACATTACCCGTCGCCTATGTGAGCAAGCAGACGAGGAAACCGGCAAGTCCCCACGTACGCACCTTATCATTCTACCACCACCGTTATTCAGCAGATCACTTGTCCCTCGTTCACATCTGGCTCAACTTGCTATTTGTGTCTTTCTTTCTTCCTGGCAGTGGGTAATTACCCGGCCAGTAAACCAATTGCCGCTCGTGATGGCCATTATCGCATCCTGGCTCTGGACGGCGGTGGGTTGCGCGCCATCATCGAAGCAGTCATCCTGTCTCGCCTTGTTGAGGTTTCGTTGCATCTCTTCCACTCCTCTAGGAACGTCCTGATCACCAAGAAACTTTCCTTCAGGTGTTTCCCGATCTACTGCAAAGGGTCGACCTCATCGGTACTTCCCAGCCCCTCCTTTTTGCTGCTGCTGCTGCTGCTGCTTCTTCTTCTTCTTCTTCTTCCTCTTCTGGCTCGTTTTCTGTGTCACTGGCTTTTTTGACACTCAATCTGCATATCACGTGAGCACAGCTGGCGTGTCAGGAGGAGCCATGGTCGCCTCCGGTTTGGCTATTGGTACTCGCCCCTCCGTTGTCTGGATTCAAACGTGAGCCGTTTAAGGAATCATTTCACTTTTTTTTTATAAAAATATGTGTATTTATTTAGTATTGGGACTCGAGTCTAACAAATGCGGAGGACACACCAGGCCGTTCGCCAACTTTCATCCGCGAAATGCTTAAATCATTTGCGCCACATTTCTTCAAACCCAAGACAAGGAATACGCTACAGGTACACATTGGCGACGCATCTTTCCTCTCTCTCTCTCTCTCTCTAGCTCAAAAAGAACGTGTGAACCTAACACTCTTGCGTGGTGGGGCTGCTACTCGACAGGGTCTAGCGCTCAGCAAAGCCAAATACGCAAATGAGCCCCTGCTGGCCTTTGGCGAGGAGATCTTCAAGAACATGTCGATACGCGACGTGCCGAAGCGTATTCTCATTTCTTCGTTCTTAGTTGGTTCGTTGTTGTTGCTATGTACCTTTATATAGCGCTACAAGGAAGGCCGAACACTAACACGTGATCCTTCTCTTTCAGACAACGAAGCTGAGGATGAGGACAGGAGTTGGGAGCCGCGGGTCTACCATAACATACCGTTGCGTCCTGGTACGAGGGGAGCACTACTCTCTCCAGATCTATGAGGAGGAGGGGAGCTGACAGACCATGACAGACCAACAAATAAGCAGTGAGGAGGAGCTCTCGGCGCCCGTGTGGCATGCAGTAATGGGCTCAGCAGCTGCTCCGACATTTTTCCCCTCCTTCCAAAAGGTTGCTCCCTCTCTCATTATCTTTCCTTTCCCTGTCTTGCTCTCGGCGGGCGTATGGAATCTTTTTGAGAGTTTTAATCCCAGTTCATCTTTGCAGCACATCGATGGCGCTGTGATGGTTAATAATCCGTCACTTCTGGCGATTACCATGACCATGAGTGAGCAGGTACGTTGTGTTTGTTTGTTTGTTTGTTTGTTTGTTTTTTTTTCGCTGCCGTTGATTCTAAAGCGAGACCTTGATGTGACAGGCCTTGCATCCAGTGGACCCTTCCCGCATTCACCTCCTCAGTCTAGGCACCGGCCACCTGCAGCAATTTCTTGGCGGGGATGAGCATGACTGGGGTGTCCTTCAGTGGGCTCCCAAACTGCCAGAAGTATGCCTCCTTCATCATCCGCCCTTGTTTTGTTTTTGTTTTTTGTTTGTATTTTTTCGTTCATAACCACTATTGTGTCTTACCGGCTTTCTTATGATTTTACATCTCAGCTCTTGGTGGCTGGAGGCTTGGGATCGCAGCTCCTCATGGTGAAAATGCTGCTGGGTATGTCTTCCTCGCCTTGCAAAAAACCACCAACCAGAGTTGGCCTTACAGTGTACGGTTCCAGGCTCTCGGTTTCACCAGCTCAACCCAGTGCTGGAGAAATTCTTGCCAATGGATGACCACACGATCACTAATGAGCTCATCGACATTGGCAACAAGGTGGTGTACCATGACTCTTCCTCTCTCTCTTTCTCTCTCTCTCTCTCTCTTTCTCTCTTTCTTTGAGTAAGCTAACATGAGAGTTTATTCCTTGGCAGGTTGATCTGACAGATACGATCAACTGGATTACAGAACACTTTTACGAAACAAGAGCTACTCCTGCTGCACGCCCGTCTGAGGCTGGTAGACAACCCACCACCACCACCAACAGAGAAAAGAGACGGGCGCTTAAAATCAGCCGGAGCTCTACACATCCCGCAGACGCTGGTGGCAAAGGAGAACTTCTTTGTGATGTTGGTGCTTGGTACAACAGTGCCTACACCCAAGTGGATTAACCCGCTGCGGTGTGTCTCCTAAAAGAAAACCTGGGAAATAGGGAAGAAATCATAAAATTAAAACGGCGGCATTGCGGTGTTGTCCCCCCCGAAAAGCGTACGGCACACCACCATGGAGGAGGGAGTGGCGAAGCCGTACACCATCGTTCGCATTCCGCTTGCTGGCCAAAGTGAGCTTGACACCTCAAACAACGAACATGGCTGCTGGCAGACAATGTTACGCCAGGAGGTGCAGCACCAAACGTTCGCGCTCCTGAGCTTCGAAAGCAGTTCCAAAAAGGCACATGTTAATCGTCTCCTCAGCGATCACCGCGAGCGTGTACGACCATTTTTCTTCCAGTCTCCCCCTGACTTTAAACGTCAACTAGACATAACAACGACGTCGTCGGACGACGAAACCCCTGCTGCTGCTACGTCTGCGTCCCCGAAGCTACGGGTGCGCGACACCGGCTACTGCATGCGGCCCGGCCTGAAGGAGCACTTGCAAGTCCGCCTCGGGCCTCACATGCCCTGGCTGCCAACTGCCGATGATATGGACCAGCCTCTTCTCATCGATAAAAACATCATAGAAACCGGAGACGTGGAGACAGGGCTCTCGTGCCGCTGGCTGCGCACCGAGCTAGAAGCTCTTTTCGTTGAGCTCGACGCTGTGAGCCGCAGTTGCGCGCGGGCTCTGTCTGTGGCCACGGCGGGAACAACAACAACCCAAGGGGATGACAGTCGTCCTAGCTCACGGCAACGCCAGCTCGAGGCCATGCTCGATCCGCCACCTGCCCTTGGCGGCCCCCAACCCCGAGGAGAAGCCGAGCATGGGCTGGGAAAGGAAGAGAACCAACAGGAGAGAGAAAAGGACGACGAGGAGGAGGCCTACACCAGTAGCTCGGTAATGACCCTTACGCATTACTTCAACACTTCCGACACGGATTCTATGTCGGAGCCAGCCGCGGAACCCTGCCGGACACATGCCGATGCTGGCCTCCTGACGCTTGCTGTGAATCCAACGGCCGGCCTGCAGTTGTTTGATCCGACAAGGGCCAGCTGGTTCGACTGTGCAGATATCGCCAAGATTGAGCAGGTGACCGTCTCATCAAAGCCCACCACCCGCTTTTTTGGAGGATAGCCAGCTGACACGTGGAAATCCACGCATGCACTGCACGAAAAAACAGGAACAGGGCGTGACGGTTGATGCCGTGTTGATGGTGGGCGAGGCGCTTCACAGGCTCACGCGCGGCGCGTTGGGCATGACTTCGCACCGCGTGGTCGATACAGGTCAGCCGCGCATGTCAACCGTCTTCAAGTTGAGGCCACGACCTGATGCTGTCGGTCCGCGCACTGAAGCGGACTATGCACTCCTCTTGCTCCAACGCCCGTACCCACTCCAGTCTTTTCCTTGGTTTTTAAATAATCTTCATTCATTTTATTTCAATTTTTTCTACACACACACACACAGGGCGGTGGATCGGCTGAAGCGTTTCCTGGCGGAGAGGCACGGAGACGAAGACGGCAACGGCAGAGAAGGTGGCTGGGGTGGCGCTGGGTTTGACGTGCTGGTGCACGTGTTCAGCTTCTTACGCGACCCGCGCGATGTCGGGCGATGTGCGTTGGTCGCTCGGGCCTGGCGCTCCGCGGCCGACTCCGACATCATATGGCGCTCTCTCGTTATGCGTCTACTGTACTACCGCAACCTTCTATTTTTATTTTTATTTGCATTTTTTATATTAATGTTTCTTTGTGCTTGTGTTACCGGCGAGCGACAGGGAAGACGATGGTGGATTGGATCCTCTCGTCCAAGCAGCGGGCGGATACAAGCAGCTTTATGCGCTCCGCGTGCGCGAGGTGCTGGCTGACGCGCGTTACTTGGGGGACATGCAAGAGGCGCTGGAGCTTCACCTGAACCAAACCCGTCTTCCCGCTTCGCTCACCGTACCACCAACTGCGGATCGCCACGTAAAGGTTGTGGTCGTTGGTGCTGATCGGGTATGTCATGGTCTTGGAAATGATGGAGGGTGAGTGCCAACGACATTGTGTAAATGATGACGACGGTATGCGCCCAGGTCGGCAAGACGTCACTGCTGATCACCTACGCCTCGGGAGTCTTTCCTCAAGACTACATACCGACAGTGTTTGATGAATACACAGCAAGAATTCTCATCGATGATGTCCCTGTAATGATCTCCCTCTGGGACACAGCCGGGGCTGAAGCGTTCGTGTTACCTTTTTTCTAGTTCATCCCTCATTTTTTCATTCTATTCTTGTTTTGTGGTTCGAAGTATCGGCCAAAAAAGAGGAAAGCTAACAACAAACCGCGACAGGTATGATCGTCTACGCCCGCTTTCATACCCTCAGACAGATTGCTTTCTCTTGTGCTTTGCCGTCGACGATCGTGATTCCCTGACAGCCCTGCGGGACAAATTAGTGCCTGAAGTGCGGCAGCACTGCCCCGACGCCACCATCCTGCTTGTCGGTACCAAGAGCGACCTGCGCCGCTCAGCCGATCCTTTATCCCTCATTCGCACTGTTGAAGGTGTGATGGCCCCACCCTCCCCTCTAGCTGATGTGGTCTGGCAGCTGAACACTCCCCCCCCAAACCAACAACAAGGTGTGGAACTTGCCCAGAGCCTGCACACGCTGTACGTCGAGTGCTCGGCCAAGCTGCAAGACAACGTGCAGGAAGTGGTAACGCTTAGTGTCAAGTTGCCTCTCCTCCAGCAAGCAGGCTTGTTGCAACCTTCCGCCGGCGGCAAAGCCTCCAAGGCAGGGAGAAAAAAAGGAAACAAAAATTGCGCCTTGCAATAAAAGTCGTAACGGCATGTGCCGTTTTTTTGATTATCAAATTATTTTCTTATTTTTCGTTGCCGAGAGATATAAGCAAGCTCGAGCGCAACACACCACACACGTATGGCAGATGACTCTTTGCGGACCATTTTGGAGGACCCCATCACCCTTGACCTCATGGTAAAAAAAAGACCTGAGCGACGTGCTCTTACACGTTGATGATATTTATGGATTAATATTTATTTTTGATTTATTTGTGATTCATGTGGTCAAAATCTGAAGGAAGAGGCCATGGTAGCGCCCTGTGGGCACTCCTTTTCACGTGAGTCCATAGAGCGTTGGGTGCGTGACGACTCCAAGCACTTCTGCCCGCTGTGCAAGCAGGCCCTCACCGTCGATCAGTTGCGACCCAACTACTCGCTGCGCGATGCCGTTGACAAGTACTGTACTTGCGTGTGGTGGGACGTGGTGGTGGTGGTGGTGGTAGTTGTAATTTTGTCTCTCCTAGGACCAGCTCCCGTACGTCAGCCTCATACACACACACACACACATATGGTGGTTTTGGGGGACTGCGCAGGTTCAAGGCTGCTCGCGGCGAGCCAGTCGCAGACCGCCGTGGCCTTGACATTGGTACGTATAAGGCCTTTATGTCTTCAGCTGTTTGCCGCAACTCCAACTAAATTCTGAACATACGCTCGCGCCTATTGCTCTCTCTCTCTCTCTCTTTGCTCGTTGATCCTCAGCCAAGCCGATCGGGGAGTGGTCAGTGGCAGAGACACAAAAGTGGATCTCCAACTTCGAAGATTGGGTCGAAGATGCCGTGCTGATTGAGGAACATAAGATTGATGGTCGAACCCTGGTGCGTGAGGCTGTGTGTGTCTGAGGCTGCATCGGTGGTTTCCCGGTTGGGCCATACCTTGATGGTAGGTGAGTCAGCAAATGTACTAATTTAGATTCCGCCATGTGCCTCCATGCCTGTATGTGTGCGTGTGCCTCGCTTGTGGCGGGCGCTTGTTGGATGGGGGGAGATAACAAACGCCGCAGGCTGAAATGAACGACGAGGCGCTGATGGAGAAACTCAATGTGTCAGAAGACAACGTGAGCAAGCTCATGAACCAGATCGCTAAGGTCAAGACCTACTCTGCCCGCCTCTGTGAATCTGGTACGTGGTCATCTCTCGTGTATGCGTGCCCGTGAAGACCTGGTCAGATCGTTAACTGCATGGCGGGGGCTTCTTTTGGGCGGTGACAGAAAAAACCATGCCCACCCAAATGTCGATGGAAAATAGCAAGTCTCCTGCGTCAGGCTCCAGTGGTGGTAGCGGCGGCGATAGTATGTTGTTTTTGCACTCCTCCTTTTTTTCCCTGCCGTGACCAATCAGCGTATTCCACTAAACAGTGTGGTGTGTGTATGTGTGTGTGTGTGTTCTCTCTCTCTCGTATGTATGTGTGTATGTGTTTGGGTGGCTGCAGTCGAAGCTGGAGGTAACGCACAACACGAAGGCTGGTGGAACCGGCAGGTACGACTAGCTCAGCTCAGTGAAACGGGTTGCTGCCTGTTCGAGTGCGAGCGGTGCTTCCTCTGCGAGTGCGCCCACGGTACGCCTCCTGTTTTCTTTGGTCTTCTCTCAACATGTGGGGGGGGAGGGGAATCGAGGAGCGCGTGCTTCCATCGCCTGGGTTTGGGGGCTAACCCTAACGCTCACCCTTCACGTTGGGGGCTGGGCCGGGCGGCGGCAGGATGGTACGAGGGTTGCCATCTGAAGCCCTACCGCCCGCCAGCAGCCATTTTCTGTGAGCACTGTGGTGGCCAGAGTGCAACGTACGTCTCTATATATATATGTGTGGCCTTTCTTTCTCGAGTAGAGCCAATAATAATAATAATGATGGGCCAAAAACATGTTTTTTGCACGGCGATACTCTCTGCTCACCACCCCACCAAAAATGCAACACAGGTATGGACGACGAACGTTTTGGGGCATCTGCTTCGTTCCGTTTGTCATGGTCATCTTGATCTTGCTCTTTGTTGAAGCTGTTTTTTGGGTTGTGGTCCTTATGCTCTGTGCAATCCTCATCTTGTGCGTGTGTGCTGTGGCCCTGAGTGCCAACTCGTGACGAGAGAGAGAGCAAACCAGAACGGCAAATTAATTAAAAATATATTTGCGTTTTCTTCTTTTTTCTTTGCGGATAATTAGAGAGGAGCTAATTTAATTGTCAAAGCTTGTCGCAAGCTTGCCACGCGGAGCAAAAGAGAAAAGAGCTAACTCCACAACAACACTAAGAGGAAGATGGCAGCTGGCCGCCGTCCTTATGTCCTTTGGCTGGTTATGTTGATCCAGTTGGGCGCATTCGTCGTGTTGCTCTCTCATTCCGAGTGGGCGTCACGAACTTTCGACTTCCGGTCGGCCCACCACACCACCACCACCACCAAACCTCCGGTAGCTACGTTGAGTGCAGACAGCCCAAAGTGCCCCAGCCACGCCGGGAGCAAGCAAAAGAACGATTACTTTCTCGCCGTCATGTCGCTCTTCAAACAGGAGACCATGACCATGCAGGAGTGGCTCGAGCACTACTTGTGGCAGGTAACCTTGTTTCCCGACTCCCCGACCGTCTGTCCGTCCTTGGGCCCGCCCACCTCTCTGACGTGGCTGTTTTGTTTGTGGTGTGCACTCAAAGGGCGTGGACCACTTCTTCTTGATCGACAACGACAGCACCGACAATCCTCTCGCCATCCTTCAGCCCTACATTGACTGCGGCCTCGTCACGTACTCTTTCCAACCGGAAAAGCACCGTCAGTCCAAGATACTGGTCAACACCTACGCATCGCCAGAGGCACAGGCCTACCAGTGGATCATCAACGCCGACCTTGACGAGTTTTGGTTCGCCACGCAGAAGGGCACAACGCTTAAGTCGGTACTTGCGAACGATTCGCTGCCGTTTGCGCACGTCGACAGCATCATGGCGCAGTGGTGGGTGTTTGGCACCTCTGGTGCTATCCAGCACCCGGCTTCTGTGCGTCGAGCCAACGTGCACAGACGGAAGACCCTGGGCGGGAGCGCCAGCAGCAAGTGGATCGCACAGACAGCTCGCATTCCCGCCAGCAAAATTCGACTGCACTGGACCGATGGCATGAACAATCATTCTGTGGTCAAGAACCCGCACGACCACATCCGACTGTACCACTACCCACTCCAGTCGTGGGAGTTCTTTGAAAAGGTGAAGATGACTCGGGGAGACGCGACACACTACAACAAAGACTCGGTGCGAGATGCGGCCTACTTTACCAAGTACAACAAGCCTGCAACGATTCTTGACCGAACACTTGCCGACCTCCTACCTCCACTCCCCCTAACGGACTAAACAGGAGGACCACACCTGTTTTGCTCTAACTCCGAAAAGCAAACAAAAAAAAACTTATTTATTGCTTCCAAAGAGCCACCTCCCCCGTCCCAAGCACGACCACACCACACCCTCGCCCACAAGCACGCCCTCGCCCACGACCACGCTCATGCCCTTGCACACCAGTATGCCATTGCCCACAAGTATGCCCTTGCCCACAAGCACACTCACACCCATGCCACTCGCTGTGTGGAGAACGTAGGTGGACTTTTGTGTGAAGAGAGTGCGGTCTCGCTAACAGCAGCTCAACTGCGATCAAGAACCGCGATGACATGACGATCCAGACGATCTGCCACAACACAGGCGAGGGCCACGCCGACCACGGGAACCTGCGCGAGGCCCTGGCCCAGATGGAAAAGATTGTAGAATACGTCAACGAGGGCAAGCGGCACGCCGAAAACAGCCACAAGATCATGGAGATCCAGAGCAATATCGACGGTGGCGAGGCACGTCCTGTTCTCTTTCTCCTCCTCGTCATCCTAGCTATTGTCTAGTATCGTCCTCTGATTTTGTTGCTTGTTCCTCTCCATCTCGGGGCCTGTTGCACAACGCCCGCAGTCGCTGGGACTGGTGCAGCCAACACGACGGCTGGTGGTGGAAGGCACGTTTGGCGTGCGCTTGCCGCGCTCCAAGGAGTTCAAGGTCTGCCTGCCCCCCCCCCAAAACACGGAGGCTAATCCTCCGCCCTCTTTCCTTCCTCCTTTCGGCTACGCCCCAGCATGAGCCTCACCCTTTGATTAAAAAACACGCGCACAACACACACACTCG
>NAVB01001143.1:0-29337 GCA_002179805.1 Acanthamoeba lenticulata | reverse complement strand
TTTGCTGCAGCCAAGCGATTCCGGGCGAGGCTAAACGTGGCCAACGAGATGCTGATGACCGAGAAGAGCTACGTGCACGCCCTCGCGGTGGTGATCGAGGTCTTCTACTGCCCGCTCCTCCTCCGCAAGAGCGCCGCCCAGTGCGCGCAATCGGCGGCCAATTTGGCGTCGGCAGCCGCCGCGCCGGCGCCGCCGCGACTGGGCAGCGAAAAGCTGGAGGTCATCTTCGTGGTGGCCAAGAACCTGCTTCTCGTCCACAACGCCTTCTGCGCCCTGCTCTACCAGCGCCTCCGCAATCTCGACGAGTTTCGGCGCAAGGGCCTCGGCGACCTCTTCCTCAAGAAATCGCGTACGTCTAGCCTTGTGCTCCTCCGCGACTGCACTACATGTGGTTGCTGACGTGGCGAGCGGGCTCGGGAGAACAGGTTTTGTGGACATTTACCCCAAGTATGTCAACAATTACCAAGCGGCGATCGAGAGCATCGAGCGCTGCAAGACCGACGACCCCGCTCTGGCCAAGTTCATCGCCGAGGTACCTACTGCGCACCCTGTGCTCATGCGGCTCTTCGCCCACGGCCATACGCTGACGCGCCACGTCATCCACGTGCAGTGCGAAGCGAGGAACGAATGCGGCTACATGGACCTGGCCTCGGTACAATCTCCGCTACATTTTTAAAAAAATATATTTTTAAAAAATAATAAGAAGACCAATTCAATGCGACTGTGGTACTGATGCAGCTTTTATTTCAATCGATCTAGTTCCTGATCCAGCCCGTTCAGCGAATCCCGCGCTACGTGCTGCTCCTCACCCAGCTCCTTCGGTTCGGCACACACACCGCACCCGCCCCAATCCGCAAGGCTTTGTCTGATGAGTGCATCCACATGCGTGTGCCTCCCTCCCTCCCTTCCTCCCTCCCCCATCATCGAGCAGCAAAACGACGGCGGGGACGAAGCTCTACGCCGAGCTGGCCAATGCCGTGGACAAGATGAAGCAGGCCACTCACCACCTCAACGAACAGAAGCGGTACGAGCCCACACGAGCCGTCGTCCGTAAGTCTCTTGCGGCTGACCGGCGCATCTACAAAAATACACACACATGCGCACACACTCGAACAGAGACGCCGAGAACGCCGAGTACGTGGCGCAGCTGCACTCCACGCTGGTCCCCTCCGGCACGCGCCAGCACAGGCGGCGCGTTTCCTCCTTTGACTTTAGGTTCGGCGCCTCCGCCCTCATCCGCGCCCGTGCGCTCGGCCAAGGGCTGACCATCGCGCGGTCACGTGGGTGGTTTGTGGTGGTTTTGGGAAATTCGGGGGGGGGGGCAATCAATTGGTTTATACGCCGCCACCACGACAGCGCCAAGCGGCGGTTCATCAAGGAGGGCGACGTCACGCTGCTGACCTCCACCTTCTGCCCCAACAAGCCGCTCAAGAAGACCAGGCCGGAAGGTGCGCCCATCTTTGTGGCGTGTGCCCACATATGTGTTCATCAAAGTGCTGATCATCGCCCCTATCATCATTGTTACCATCGTGACGGCAGAGCTCCACCTGCTGTTGTTCAATGACGTGCTGCTCATGTGTGTCCGATCGGGCCTCCGCGAGCGACGCCGAAGCGGGCGCGGCGTGTGCAAGGGCGACGACGTCATGGTCGGCAGCACCGCGGCTCTCCCCATTGGCGCTGGGCAGGCCGAGGCTGCGGCCGAGAGCGGAGGCAATCCGCTGCACCGGCTGTTGGCCGCCTTCCCCGGCATCGCCTCGGCGCCATCTGGTCGCCGCCTGAGCCTCCACGCGGTTCCTTCATCTTCTTCATCCTCGTTGCCGTCGTCTCCCTCGTCACCAGGTCCGCTCCACTCGACGCGCTCGGCGGACTGGCTTCCGTCCGTGTCCGGACACGTCACCCCGCCGTCGTCGCCAACGGGCCCGCTCTCGCCCCTGGCCAGCGCGGCGGGCAAGGTCAAGTACGAGATCCGCGAGGTCGTCGAGCTGTGGAAGGTGCAGGTGCTCGACCTGCCCGACGACACCTGTGCGGACGCCCACTTCCCCCTCCCTCCCTCCCCAACTCTCCTCTTTGCTCCCGCCCGGCCAGCCTCAACAATCACACCACCACCGCCGACGTGTTGTGCTGACGCGCGTTGGGCACGGCCAGATGGGGAGGGGCTCTTGGTGGTGAACACGCCGCTTCACGGTTTCGTGCTGGCGTGCAGCAGTGATGCGGTCAAGGGCGAGTGGATAACCGCCCTGCAGTCCGCCATCCGAAAACTGTTTTCTCGTACGGCACGCCCCTCATTTAAACGCCATTATTTTTGTATCTTTGACCACGCTCACCCACGGCTTTGTGTGCGCGGTCACAGAGCCCTGGTAGCGCTCCACTCCCTCACTCGGTCCTTGGTGTGCACTCAAGCCAAAATACAAGAAAAATGTAAACAATACGCCTTTTTCTCTTCAACCATCAGACGCGGTGGTGTTCATGGTCTCGAGGCGTTCCGCGAACGACTTTTTTAAGCCAACACATAAAAAGAGGCAAGCGGCAGCCTGAGTCAACAAACGACAACTAAGCACACACCTAAGAGATGGAGGTCAACGTGGAAGAGCTTGCGGGCGGTACATGCGAAAGTAACAACAAGGTTGTGGTGGAGGTGGTGTCCTGTCCGGTTAAAGGCGTGACTGTTTACAATGACCGCGCTGAAGTCACTCGCGCCGTCAGTCTTGCTGGGTTCCCTGCTGGTGCTGCCCCTCTCCTCACACGAACCCGCCTCAAGGAGGATGAAGCGCCCGGCATTGACTCCCCTCTTCCTCCTCCTTACTCTGCGCTGCGAACAGGTACTACGGAGGTGAGCGTGACGGGCCTCTCGGCCCGCACAGACCGCAACTCTGTGCGCGTGAGCGGCAGCAAGGGCGACGCTATCATCCTCGAGGTCCCTCGGTTTTTTTTTTTGTTTTATGTTTTGTTTTTGTTTTTGTTTTTGTTTTGTTTTTTTTGGGACACAAGAATATTACACTAAATATTTGTGTGCGTTTGCAGGTGTCGTACCACACCAAGTTCGAGGCCAAGAACAAGGACGATGGCAGCGAGCGCAGCGCCCTCCAGCGGTTCGCGTCTCCGCGTAGCGCCACAATAGGAAAAAGGGCACTAAGCAGAAGGAGAACCACACACACACACACGCACACGCACACAGGGAGCTGGAGCAGTTGGAGCAGCTGATCGCGCGTGAAGTCGAGGCGCTCGAGCGCATCAACGTACGCTTGGCCTCAGCCTCGCAGCAACAGCGCAGGCGCTGATGCACGCGCCTCACACATCTGCAGAAAGAGAGCGAATGGGTGGGCCGTTTGGCCACCACGCTGGCCGGACCGGAGCCTGGGCGCGCTCACCGCCGGTACCACCGAGGAGGTTCACGAAGTCACCGTCCTCCTCAGCACCGAGGCCCCGAGCGACGTGCGTCCAGCCCGCGGATGCCCCCCCCCCCATCGAACCGAACGACGCATTCTTGAAGCTGACGCCTGGGACCGGAATGTGGGCGGCCGGGACGCCGGGGGGGGGGACACACACGCAGCTGGAGCTGACGCTGTCCTACGTCGTGATGGGCGCCTCCTGGGTTGCGTCCTACGACGTGCGCGTGAACAGCGACGACGACCGGCTCAACCTGACCTACTACGGCATCATCACCAACAACTCCAACGACCACTGGCACGACGTACGTTCTTATTATGAATTTAGGCGATGATGTCGCGTGCTGGCGCGATGGGGCAGTAGAGGCCACGTTGATGAGACGGCCCTAAATAGTAATCATACTATATATTTACTTTCTGCAGGCTCCGCTGTTCCTGTCGACAGCCCAGCCCTCCGTGGGCGGTGCGCCGCCGAACCTCTCCACCAAGTTCGTGGGCTTCGTTGTACGTCGAACCTTTCCTCTTATTATTAAATCTTATTATTCTTTCTATTTCTATTTCGATGGCTGACGAGCTGGGTGGATGATTGGATGATTGGGGTGATGCGATGGATGGATAATGATGATGACGACGACGGTATCAGTCGCATTTCCACGCGCGCAAGGCCCGGGAATCCGTCTCGCCGTGGATGAACTCGGCGCCCACGATGTTCCAGAAGCAGTTCGAGCAGTGCGAGCAACTGGAGAGGGGCCTCCAGCTTGAGGACATTGGTTCGTTTCCTTCCCTGCCTCTCCCGCCCTCTATCCCTCTCTCTCCCCCCCCCCGGACATGTCCTGTCCAGCTCCCCGCGCACGTGCCTACTCCTCCTCTTGGAGACCAGGAGGGGCTGTGGGGCTGTGTCCGGTTTGGCTTGTCGAGCGGCTCAAAGGCGTGTGTCGTTCGCTCATTTTTGATGGCGGGACACGCGCGCAGCCACGAAGTCGGATTTCCTGGTGATGACGGCCGACATCAAGGAGAGCAGCACCTTTACCAGCTTCGAGATCCCGCGCCGCTCCACCATCCTCTCCGACGGCAAGCCCCACAAGGCACGGCCGCCAGCCCCCCCCCCCTTCCTTGATTGGCTTGGGGATGAACTGACCAACGACGTGTCGTTGCCCCATTCGTGGGGGTTTGTCTGGCCATGGTGGCGGACCTGCAGGTGACCATCAGGATACTGCAGATGAAGGCGCGGTTCAACTACGTCGCCATCCCCCGTCTCTCGACCCACGCCTACCTCAAGGCCAACATCATCAACGACTCGGAGAAGTACACGCTCCTCGCCGGCGACATCAACGTCTTCATGGACGGCAACTTTGTGGCCAAGTCCTCCATTCAGGTCGGCCCTTCATATCTCCTCCACCAGCAAGGAAGCACATGCGCATGAGCCGGAAAAGCCTGACGTCACTCCTTCCTCCTGACGCGCACGTTCGTGCAGACTGTGTCGCCGTCCGAGTCGTTTGCGCTGTTCCTGGGCACCGATGACGCCATCAAGGTGACGTACCCGCCGGGCGTGTTCTTCAACGACCAGCAGGGCCTCCTCCGCAAGACCAACCTCAAGGTCCACCTTTACTTTCTCCTCTCTTCCGCTCGACGTCGAGAGCGGTTGTTGCCTCCTGTGGGTGTGGCTGGACACGTGCTGATCGGCGGCTGTCATGTGTGTGCGACTACTATCTGCAGACGGTGAAGCATGTGATCACCGTGAAGAACACCAAGGCCAAGAGCGTGCACGTGAGCCTGTTCGACCAGCTGCCCAAGTCCAACGATGGCCAGATCAAGGTCAGGCTGCTTCGCCCCACCGTCAGCGTACGTTGTTACCCAATCGGCAGATTCCATAGGCCGTGTACTATGTGGCCTGGATCTCACTCTTAGAGTGGTGGTGAACACAAACAGGAGGCTGACCCGAGCGTGGCACTTACCTCGGGCAACAACCTCAAATGGAAGCTTGATCTTGACGCCGGCAAGCAAGTCCAGCTGCCCTTCGAATACCAGCTCGAATGGCCTCTCGGCCAGGAGATTAACATCTAAACAATAGATGACGTATTTGGCGCTGTAAACTTGTTCCCAGGGAAAGAGTACGACATACTTCAGCAAAGTTAGGTGCACGGTGGGCAAAACACGGGTAAAACTTAGGTGATCATGCAGAGACAAGGAACGTCTATGGATTAATACTCACGTAATGTAGGGGTATGAAATGGCTTTGCGACATGATTGTTTTTCTTTTGTATTGGAGGGGGCGTGGACAGGCGACGAGCGCACCATCCACTCGACCACAAATTATGCTGTCTGCTCACCCCGTAGGGCAGCAGTAGCCACTACCACGCACAACCGACGTGCAATGGAAGGGGGTAGTAACTAAAGAGGCCGCCTGCTTGATCGCAGACTCTTCCAGCAAGGTACGTATGCTTGCCATGATCCCTGCGCGCACAACTTGTACTCGCTCCTGTTCGCCTCGATTATGGGATCGCCAAATCTTACTATTTGTCGACTACGGTAAATTGTTTTTTTCACGCCACAAATCCGGAATGTTGCAGCTTGACTTTATGTGTTTCAGATGATGGCGTCGATGATGTCACGCACGGCGAAGATCGTGCCGATCACGAGCGCGACAGTACCAAAGATGAGAATGATCACGTCCTTGCCAATCACCCACCAAGGCAGCTCGCTGCGGAAGATCTTCAAGTGGAAGACCACTGATTAAACGAACACCACAACAGTCAGCCATCGCGAGCGCCACTTTGGGAAGAGATAAGACGCGTGGAGGACGTGCCAGGGAGAATGAACGCCAAGAACGAGGACCCGAGTGCGCCGATGAGGCCCGAAATGAGGCCAAAGAACGGCACGAAGAAGGCGATGGTCGCCGTGAAGAGGCAGCAGACCACGCGAATCAGGTTGCCCTGCAGGTACAAGTTCGCCCACGATCCCCGCCGTCAGCACCTCGCGCATATGGCCGTACGCGAACAAGGAGCTGGGGGAGGGGAAGGGGAGCGGGAGGCGGAACCTTGACTTCGAAGATGTTTTCGCTGGACCGCTTGAGGAACACAAAGTCAAAGATCTCCGTGACGGGGAACAGCTGCATCGGGTACGTGAAGATGATGGCGATGATCAGGCACACCTTGACCACGTACGTCGCCACGGCGTCCTCTGCACTCGCGTGGTCGACGTCGTCACCGTCCGTCAATAAGACGTCGAAAGAAATGAAGAGGATCCATCGACCGATGCTTTGGGGGCTGGCACGTACCGGGCAAGTTGAGGGTGATGACGTCCTTGGTGCCCTGGCCGTAGGTGAGGTAGCCCAGGATGCCAAAGGAGCCCAGCAGGAGCGTGACCAGGCACAGCACGATGTCGAGCAGCAGCGGGTACCGCAGCGCGTCCTTGTTCATGGTGCGCTCCACGGGCACCACCTGCACCGCCACCGCCACCACCACCACCACAACAGGACGGCCCGCCCCGCAAAAATGAGCTTTTCGACGCCCACCTTCCCTCTCTAGTGCACCTCCCCGGGGGGGGGAGGGGGAAGGGGGACGGGCACGTACGAGGCCGATGCCCTCGAAGGACGACGTCACGAGGCCGAAGAAGATCGGGAGGCCGCTCCAGTTGATGCCCTGGGCACCATCGCCATCATCATCATCATCATCAAGCACCACCACAAGCACGAGGGCGAGGGTGAGCAGCAGCTGGCAAAGCCAGGAAGACGCATATTCCAACTGATGTCCCGCATTCGAATGCAGTCGAGGAGGATGAAGGGACAAGGGGGCTAGAGGGGGGGGGCTCACCTCCATGTTGTAGACCTCCCCGCAGTCGTCGTAGGCGAGCACGATGGCCATCCCCACCACCAGCGTCACGTCGGCGACCAAACTGGTGCACGAAACACGCCCCACCAGCGGGTACACGTGAGCCCGTCACCCATCCAAGAATTGAGAAGACGAAATAATAACGACTGTCGAGAGATCAAAATGGACGAATTAAAAATGAATAAAACGAAAAGAGAGAAGGCGGTCGCACCTGAAAACGCTGAGCTGCTTCACCTTCCGTACGAAGCAAAGCGGTAGCACGCACGCCACCGTGATGCCAACCGACACGACGCTCACGCCGTCCTGTTATTTGATTTTAACCGTCAACAAAATATACACCAAGCTTGTAAAACATTGTTTATTTATTTATCTATTTTTTGTATTAAAGAAGGCATCGCGTACGCTGACGAGGTGGAGATCCTGTATCGCCGACGGGAGGAAGGAGTCGATGTTGCGCGCGATGAAGATGGTGTATCCGATACAGAACCCGGTTTGCGTGAAGACAAGGAAGATGTCGACGAGGAGCTTGCCCCACTTGCCCATGACCCGCGTGCCCACGTCGCCGTAGGTGGTCATCTCCCTATTCCCATATGGCGCCCATGGTCACGAGGGAGCGAGGAGCGAGGAGGGAGGCGGAGGAAGGAGGGGGGGGAACATACGCGGCGTCCTCGAAGTGGTTCTTGCAGTGGACGAGCAGCTTGCAGCAGTGGTCGGTCACCCACGCGATGATGAGGATGCCCACGATGCCGCCCTGAGGACACCTCCCCCCCCCTCTCCGGTGAGCGAGCAGTGGCGAGTCAGGTTGGGGGAGCCGCGAAGGACGTACGTAGACGCCGGCCTGACGGAAGGCGTACGGCATGCCCAGGAAGTTGGACCCAATGAAGGTCTTCAGGATGTTGGCAAAGTCGAGCACCCACCTGCGCGATGAGAGATGGCCACGCCACCCGATGATGGCCCAGAGAGCGTCAGCTTCATGAGTTGGGGTTTCAAGGGGAGAGGGGCAACAGGCTTTATTGAAAGGGAGGAGGTGGCGTGCCCTTGCGTCTTCTGCAAAGAGGTCTCGGGCAACTCATGGCCCTTCTCGTAGTCTGCAACGAGCGGCTCGTTGTCGCCCGGGAGTGCATCTTGAATGCTACCTGTTCGGCGCACCACTGCTCTTGTGTTGTGGTTACATCGCCTGACACAATTGGATGAGAAGTAGCAAATAAAAAAAAAGAACTCACCCGTGGCCGGCTTAGAGAGGTCGGTGGCGTCGTCGAAGCGAGAATTCATGGCAATCTGAATGGGGAGGCAGATGAAAGAGATGAAGATTGGATCGCCGGACTACCAACAACGGAGGGAGAAAGTAGTACTTGGTCGTGCACCGAATCGGCCTTTCTCCTCATCAACACGAAGACTCTTCCTCGCCAGAGAGCTCTGCGACCTGGAAAAGTGAAGCGAAGAACCTGAGGCTTCTTTATTTTCGTCAAACAGCGCCAAAAAAACTTGGTGGGCCCACCAGCTTGTGTATTTGTGGACTCGGCACAAAGATGGACGACACCACCGCTCGCCAAGTCGCGTTTCTTGGTGTGGGTGCGTGCAGCTTCACCTCAGAATTTCTTTGTGCGGCTGCTCAATGTTGGCGCACAGGAGGGATGGGCTTCCCCATGGTGGAGCACCTCCTGAAGAAGGGTCACCGGGTGTGGGCTTGGAACCACACCAAAGCGCGAGCCCTCCCCCTCCAGTACTGGCAATCCACATGGACTGTTGGTCCCATCGTTTGCAACAACAACAACGAAAGCCTCTGACAAGGGCCCTGTGCCACACACGCGCACAGGGAGAAGGGTGCCGTTGTGGTGGACCGCGCTGAGGAAGCTGTGAGCGCGGCCGATATCGTAGTGGCCATGCTCTTCGATGCCCGCGCCTTCCAGGAGACCCTGCTCGACTCGAGTGCCGTGCGCGAGGCGCTACGCGGCCGCACGCTGGTCAACTGCGCGACGGTCTCGCCGGCCGACAACCAGCGCTTCCAGCGCGAAGTGGAAGCCCTGGGCGCGGCGTTCGTCGAGGCACCCGTGCTCGGGGCCACCCCCGTGGCCCAGCAGGGCGCGCTTCAGGTCAGGACGGTCGGGGGTTGCCAAAAGATCGCCAGCCCACTCAACACGCGCGTGTGGCCCTCGCGTGTGCTGAAATCTTTTTGTCGTGCGTGTGGCGGCCAACAACACAGGTGCTGGTGGGCTCCTCACGAGAGAAGTTTGAGCAGCTCAAGGGCGTGCTCTCCGCCTTTGGCACGCCCCACCACATCGCCGAGGAGATCGGCCGCGCGTCCACCCTCAAGCTGGCCCTCAACCAGATCGTATTGGGCGAGATCGTCACGTTTGCCAACAGCTTGGCCATGGTCAAGAATGCTGGTGAGTGTCTCGCTCTCCCTTTCTCTATGCGTGTTGTGCGTGTTGCTCCTCTCCATTCGTCTCGTCCTTTGCGACGATGGGATGCATCCTCTGATGGGATGGCTCGGTCGTGGTGGTGGCCATCAGGGCTGAGCGAGGACGCGCTCATGCAAGTCCTTCGCCCCAGCCAGCTCTACTCCAAGTACTTCGACCTCAAGATGCCGACCATGCTGAGTCGCGACTTCCGGTCCAACGTGGTCTTTGACATCGCTGGTACGGAAGGGCATTCCTGCCTCGCCTCGCCTCGCAAGGGTTCATCACGTACAGTGAGACTGGACCCAACACACCTGACGTTTCCGCGCCGTGTGGGTGCGGGTGTGGCTGTCACTCAGGAGCCAAGAAGGACATCGAGTTGATCTCTGCCGAGGCTGCCCGTCTTGGTGCGGCCCCCGTTGGCTTTTCCTTCGCCCCTCGCCCCTCATGGCGCTCACGCAACTGGGGCGCGCACGCACGAACGACGCACGCACAGGGGTCAACCCGGTGGCCGTGGAGAACCTGCGCGAGGTCTACACGCAAGCGGCTCGTGAGAACCCGGGAGCCGACTACGTCGCAGTCTACAATATCATCAACCCGGCCACTTCTCCGCAGTGAGGACCCGGGCCCACGTGGACAAAGCCGCTCTCCTCTTCGTTCACCTTGTGCCGGACAATGATCATGAGGATGATGCGAGTGGACTGAAAGGCGGTTGTATTCTCCTCCAAGATGCGGGGGGGAGGGGTGTGTGTTCTATATGTGGGCGTGGGTCGAGTGCTCGGCGGTCGACATGGCCTCGCGCTTGGCCTCCTGGGCTCCCGGGTGGTTGGGGTGCTTGTCCGCTTCCGACTGCATGCGGTGAGCTGCTTTGAGGGTGACCGGCATCGTGTGGCCCTTGAGGGTACGCTCCCGGCCCACTTCAGGAGTCGTCTGGCTGGCGTCCGGCACGTTCTCCTCGTTGGCTTTGGGCGGGGTCTTGTCCTCGTTCCGGTTCATGTGGCGGTGCTTGCCCTTGCCCTCCATGCTGTAGTTCCACTCGTCTTGAATGTTCTGCGCCATGTTGCTGCCGGTGGTTGTTTTGTTCTGCGTGTGGTGAGGAACTTGGGACGTAGTGTGCTAGGCCGTGGCAGCAAGAGGATTCATCGTGTCTTGTCGTTGACAAGGCTGACAAAGGTTGGGTGCCTGGGTGAGGTCGGCCGGGATGTCGCCCGAAACGACACCGAACCTTGGCCACAGCAATCAGAAAATTGTTTATTGAAACAGAAAAATCAAGAGCGGCGGAGAAAAGATGGAGGAAAATGCATTCCCTCCCAAATCAACCAGCGAGATGAAGGGGGCCGCAAGCAAAGATGATTTGCGCAAAATGATGCGCTCTGCGCTCGCTCAAAAGAAACAGGACCAGAAAATCAACTCGCCTCTCGTCAGGTAGTTCAATGCCCCTCAGCAATCGTGCACGCTCCTCGTCAATCAACATTTTTTTTCTTGTCCTCTTCCTCGTGCCGGCAGATACAATGCGGTCGGCCAACCCGTGTGCCGCGTGTGCGAAGTTACGGTGAAGGACGAAGCGTTGTGGGACGCCCACGTCGCGTCCAAGCAACACAAGCTCGTACGTGGCGGGCGCGCGTGGTCTTGCGGCCTGCCTCTCATTGGGAAGGGGGGTGGGGCGTGATGCCACACACGCGCGCGCACACACACACAGGCCGTGCTCGCGCTCAAGAAGCAAAAGGACGCACAATCGGGTGCCACGGCGGCTGCACCCGCCCCGAGCGCTGGTAATCACCCTACTCCCTCCCCCCCCCCAATGCCCCGGCTGGCGGCGCTCACACCACCTCCCAAATGTCATCTCTTCTTCCCCCGAAGGAGGATTCCGGAAGCCCGAGCAGCCCGTCGCGTACCACCTCCCATCACATCACCACCACTTTCATCATCGTCGTCGTCATCATCACCACCATTGGCCCTCCACAGTTGGGAGAAGGAGGAGGAAGAGGAGGAGGAGGAGGAGGAGAAGCAGAAGGGAAAGCTCCCGACTGACGCGTGGTCCCGCCATACCTTTGGTTGGGGGGGGGGCTGTGCAGAGGAAAAGGACCTGCACCGGGAGGGGGCGCCTTCAAAGTCCCGACCGGGAGCGCTGGGGGCGCGAAACCAAAGGAAAAGGAAAAAGAAAAGGAGAAGAAGACGCCGTCCCTCCTGGTCGGCTACGGCGACGAGGACGATGAAGATGATGATGCTGATGCGGAAGGGACGCCAGCACCGCCGCCCTCCCCCGCCACCTCTTCTAAACGGAAGGCCCACGAAGACCTCGCTCCGTCATCGTCATCTTCCACAACTACCACCACGACGACTTCTACGTCATCGCAGCTGCCGGCGGGCTTCTTCGACGAGGCGCGGGGCGCTGTTGGTGGGCAGGAGACGCGACAAGCGGAGAGCCCCTCGCCGGCCAAGAAGAAGCTCAAGACCGCCCAGCCCGAGCGCGCCGCTGCCACCGGTGGTGGTACGCGCGTGTCCCCCCTCCCTCTCCTCCGCTTCTGAACCCAAATAACGCCCTTCTTCTTCCCCTTTGGTGCTGCCATGGCTCACCCGGTGGGGCCGACGTCGCTGCCTGGCACGCCAGCCAAAGGCGCCCTCCCGGCGGACTTCTTTGACGGAGCCGCGGCTCAGGCGCCCGCCCAGCAGCCGCAGCAAGTGGTGATCGAGGCTCAGGTACGCCTCGTCTCCTCTCCCTTCATTCCATCGCTCTTGTTGCAGACACAGACGCACACGTTCAGACACGCACAACCTCTTCCTCATCGTGTACGTTTCTCTATGTATGCATATATGTTTGTCTATTACTTTTCTACCACAGGCCAAGCCGAGCGGGAGCGAGAGCACAGGCGAACTGCCGGCGGGCTTCTTTGACAACCCCGCCCAGGACACTCGAGTGGCACGACCCAAGGCTGCGGCAGCGCAAAAGCCCTCTCTCGAGTACGGTGGCAGACAATACACACGCACACGCACATTGATTCCGCGCACTTCCCTTTATCCTGCGCCGCTGCTGCTGCTGCTGCTGCTGCTCGGCTAACTCTCCGGTTCTCTCATCGCCCTCTTTCTCTCTCTGTCTCGCTCTGGTTCTGCTTCTGCTTCTCGTGTCTTTCGTTTCTTCAATTTCCCGCGGGCAGTGAGGAGTGGGAGCGGTTCCAGGCGACGATGACCCAGGTGGCCGCGGATGAGGAAAAGCGCAAGGAGCAGCAGGAGAGCGAAGCCCAAACGCCTTTCGACGAGGACCTCGCCGGTGGCGACGACGACGAGCAAGAGCTTGAAGAAGAGGATGAGGAGATCTCCCTCGAGTTTCAGCGCAAAGGTGGCTCTCCTCTCCCCCCCCCCATCTCCGCCTCTCCTTCCGGTTTGTGGATTCCACCCAACCTCGCGCAAACAAACGAACCAAACAACAACACCACCACCACTACCACCTCAGAGGAGCGCCTGTCGCAGCTGCAACAGCTCCGCCAGCAGAAGCTGCAGGCCCTCAAGCACAAGCTTGCCGGCGACACAACAGCGGCGTCCGCCCGCAGGGACCTCGAGGAGCAACCACAGCCATCCAACCGACAGCTCTCCTCTTCCTCCTCCCCGAGCCAGCACGTGAAAGAGGATGATGAGGAGGAGGACGACGAGGAAGACGAAGAGGAAGACGAAGAAGAAGAGGAGGACGAGTACGACTGGCGGGCAAAACTCCTCTAGCGAGAGAGAGAGAGAGTCATTGCATCGCCCTCCAGACATACGGCCAAAAGAAGAAAGAAGTTGGCCCAGCGCCATGGCCCCCCTCACGATGAGGAGGAGGTGGAGGGGATCTTGGGGGGATCGGGAGATTGGGTTGGGTTGTTGGGGCCCTCGCAGGAGGAACGGAGAGAAGAAGAAGGAAGGCCCAACACACACACACACACACACAAACACATTTCTCAGCGCGCTGCTGGTCGGTTGGACCGCACGCCCTCGAGACGACCCGGGCGACGCACTGTGTGCCAGGAGACGGCCGGTCACCGCTCTCCTGGACGGCGGGAAGAAGAAGAAGAGAGAGGGAAATGAGAAAATGAGGTTTGGCCCTATCGTGGGTGCCGGCGCAGCACCCGCCCAACAAAACCAAAAGGAAGAGAGCGCCACAAAGCTTCGTGGAGGAATCTTGCATTGTAACATGAGAAAAAGAGCAGCGGCAGCCCTCACACCACCACCTCAGCAGCCGAATCGCGGAGGAGAGATGCGTCCAGCTTACCTTCGTCGCTGACACCCAGCAGCTCCGCCACGAAGATGCGCATGATGGTGGCGATGTCACCGAGCGTGGGCAAGTGGATGGCATCGAGGTTGTCCATGTCCGTGTGCCACACCCTGGTCGCGCGCAGCCTTCAGCATCCACCCCTTTCCATCGCGTAGGAGGCAACCAAAAAAAAACGCAAACAAAAACAAAAACACACAACAAAATAAAATAAACAACAACAAATGAAAAAATAAAAAAACAAAACAAAACAAAATAAATCACGTCGGTGGAAGCGCACCTGGGGAAGGGCACGCAGATGAGGTGGAGAACCTTGACGCCCCGCTCGAGAAACGGCAAATGATCGTCCTCGATTCCGCTGTAGGTCAGCGTCTTCGATTGGAAGTAGTTGAGAGTCCTTTAGAATGGAGGGAGAGGCGCACCACCACGACTGTAAGTCATCGACGTCGCGTGAAAAGAAAAAGAAAAAGAAAGCAAAAAACAAAAAACAAAAAAACAGAAACAAACAAAAAAAACACACGGACCCGTTAAGCGTTCGCTTGAGGGAGTTCTCGATCGTCCTCAACCGTCCGTAGTAGGCATCTGATCCCAGCACACGCGCAAGCACGCACGTGAGATACCAACCACGGCCGGTTTGGGAGGGGGAGGGGGTTGTGGTCTACCCGTGTTGGACCAGAACGACTGGAATCGCGGATAGGCGGCTCCGATCAAGTCCAGCAGCACAAACAGCGCTGTGTATGTTTGTGTGTGTCGACGGTCAGCCACGGTCGGTTTGGGTTGGGGGGAAGCAGCCGGTCGTGCGGTGATTTGGCGGGAAGAGGGGGGGGGGTGGAGAGGATGGAGGAGGGGGCGACGAACAGATGGAGGAGAGCTCATCCTCCTGCGCCCACTTGGCAGCCAGGTGGCGCGACCCGTAGATGGAGTCCGTGTGCGTCCAGTGCCCGAAGGCCTCCTCTCCGTCGAAGAACACCAACTGCAGACCCACTGTGGCCCCTCCCCCCCCCAAACCATCCACCCACCCACCCACCCACATACCCGACGACGCATCACGCGTGAGCGATCCACGCACTCGCCACACGTGAGAGGAGAGAGAGGAGAAAGAGACGAGGGAAGGAGGGGCGAACGAACCTTCCGTGGAGGTCGGGCACGAGAGATCCGAATCGAGGGAGCGCGCCAGGTCCAACAGCAGGGCGCAGGGCGCCGCTGAGTCGGTCGCGGCCACGAAGTTGCGCGGCGCCTGCGTGGAAATTGAGGGAAAAGAGAAAAGAAAGGTGAGCCGTGCGGGTTTTTGGGGTGGGGTGGGGGGAGGCTTGGCCATAGAGCGAGAGAGAAAGAGAGAAGGAAAGGGGGGCACACGCGCAACAGTGACTGGCGCACATGAAGAAAAAAAAGGGGAGAGGAGGGGAGGGGAAAGGCGTACGGGGAAGTACTTGGAGTCGTAGTGGGCGGCCAGGATGATCCGCTTCGGCGCGTTGCAGTTCCATGTGGCGATGATGTTCCGGAAGGTCTTCATCCCTGCCGCGTCCAATCATCGCATGACACATGATATGCATAGAAACATATTTTTATATAAACACACACGCAAGCACAAGCCCGGCAAGTGTGTAGGGAGTGCATGAGTGAGTGGCTTTGCTCAACTGTGAAACAGGGCAGAGTAATAGAGCGAGACGGGGGAGGAACAAGAGGGGAACGGGGGGGAGGGGCTACCGAGGGGCGTCATGCCCTGGAACTCATCGATCTCCACGTTCCATTGCTGCGTCAGGCCTCCGGTCGCCTGCCAGGTCAAAGCCCGGTTTCGGTTAGAGAGGCTGTGTGTTTCCTCCTCCTCCTCCTCCTCCTCCTCCTCCTCAAGGCCGGCTGGAACAGTGTGCGCGCGGCACAACGCTTTTGACAAAGGCCTCTCATGATGGAACGGTGCGGAGGAGCGTACGGGGTCAAACTGAGCAACAATGTAGTCACGCACGGCAGCATTGCCGGGCGTGTCGGGAGGCCGCACTATGGCGATGCGCTCCGTGTCTTGCCACAGACGCTCTCGGCTCGTCAGTGCCGCCAAGCGCTATGGTGAAAAGGGCCAAGAAGTCAAGTCTTGCTAAGTCTAGCCTCCTCAACTCAAATACACGGGGGGCACCTTTGCGATGCGTCCAGGAAGGCGGGGTGGGAGCTCATCAGCGTGGACTGTAGTGAAGGCAGCAACGGCCAGGGCTAGGAGCAGGGCGACCCCAACAACAAGTCTTGCGCCTTGCGCCATCTCGCCTCTTGGGGCTCTCTTTTCAGCTGACGTCGACAGAAATATAGCGCGGCCAAATTTCCAGCAAACTCACCTACAAAGATTCTCGCGATCAACCCTCATTCACCCGAACATATCAAATGGGGAATGCTGTGCGACATGCCTACCAACAACCTGGCCGCCAAGATGAGGAACAAGGCCTAGATGGCACGGAAGAGCGGCGTGACTCATCTGACTCAGATTTGGGAGCCCGAGATGGACAACCTTTGGCCACAGCGCTTCCTGAACGAGTGCCTCCCAACTCAATCAATGCGGCTCTCAATTCTCTCCTCGAAGCTGCCCAGCATGAACATGTACGCCCTGAATGGGCGACGCACCAACTTGTCGCTCGCCCACCCAAGGTGCACCACGCGCGGACGGTCAAATGCGACGTCAACCTGCACCGCGACACCCTGCGCCTCGTTCCGACCAGCGAATCGACTCAGGCAGATGACGAGACTGAGCAGGGTGCAGAGAAGGCTTCAATTGCGTCAACTACGAAGTATCAACTACAATTCAACTTTGATGCAACCGTAGAATGCAATGTCATGGTCTACTTCGCAGGCCAAGAGAAGCGCGACGAAGACAATCACCTCCTCGGGTACGCGAGGTCCCACACGCGTGCTGTGTGAGTTGGCCGAGTTCGTGTTACGTGGAACCCAACAACGTTGGGTGGCTGATCGTTGACGTCTCTTTTCACAGTTACGTGAGCGCGCACCCGCACGCATGCCCACCGTCTGTGCTGTTCCCTGTGGCGGGCCTCAAGCAGCAGTACACGCTACCCTCGACACACTTGTTCGACGTCTCCCTCTACTCGGAGAAGGAGCTGGCCTACGATCCCGAGCTGCACGCCTTCCCGGTCATCGTTGTCATCGAGCCCTGTGGCGCCGGTATGCGTCCCCCAACGCCGAAATTCATGGAAGGAAAAGACCCATTCTCATCGTCGCGGGTGGATGTCGTGCACGCAGGATCTGAGCAAAAGGACAAGGCGTGCTCGCAGACCACCTTTGCGACGTTGCTCAAGTGCACGGACGGCTCCTACGCCATCAAGCCCATCAAGGTCAAGATCGAGGTCTGCCATCTCTCTTCTTTCTCCCGCCTTTTTTGCTCCCCCCTCCCCCTCATCAAGGGCGAGACTGTGGGAGAGGTGTGGTCGTCCCCCCCACCCCAAAACTGCTCTGACATCCACTCTCCTCCTCCGGCGCCGGCGCCGCACCAGTTCCACGAGGCGACGTACGTGGTGTACGACATCTTTGGTCTGGACAAGGACGCACTGGGCGAGACTGGCAAGGAGTGCGTGGTACGTTGTGCTCGCGTGCATGGATGTGCCTACGGTGTGTGTGTGTGTGTGTGCGTGGTGTGTGTGTGTGGTGGGTGTAGCGGGGAGCTCACTCGGCCGCCTGCTTGCCACGCGCGCGTACGGCAGGTGTGTATGTCTGAACCGCGGGATACGGTGGTGCTGCCGTGCCGACACATGTGCCTCTGCAGGCCCTGTGCCGAGGTTCTGCGCTACCAAACGACCAAGTGCCCCATCTGCCGCTCTGGTGCGTTGACTGCAGCTCAAGGGTCCGCCACGAGGCATGAAATGCGTAGACTGATCGGGGTCGCTGTGTGGTCTGCATGTGTCGTCATCATCACCCAGCCTTTACTTCCATGCTTAAAATCGAGGTCCACAAAAAGGAGGCCGAGCCGTCCGACGATGAGTCGCTGAATAGGAGCAAGAAGAGCAAGAGCAAGAATGCAGACAAGGCTAAGGAGAGGGTCCTGGAGACTGACTCGAGTGCTTCGACAGTGTCGTCGTGAGGCAGAAGCGATCGTGTCCTCCCCAAAAACCACTAAATGCCACCACCTTATTTATCAGCGTTGGGACGACCCCATGTACATACGCGGCGCCCCTCTGCAATCGGCGAACCGCAGCACACCATTTTGCAACACCAATAAAACCGGAGAGAGGGTTCTCTCTTTTATTATTATTAATACTACTTCTACTATGTGGAACGCAACCGTATGTACACCCACGCTCACACCAGAAAGACCCCCCCCCCCGCAAGAAGGCTGGCGCGAAGCGGGCGTCACTCGTCGGAGGCGACAAAGCCCCACACCTCCACAGAGAGCACGCCGAACTCCTCCCTGCACGGGTTACGGTCAGGCCAATTAATTGTATCGGCTCAAAAATCCACACAAATAAACAGGGAAGCGCTTCACGTACGAGGAGGCCAACGGCGCGTTTGCGAAGGTGTCGCACGTTTGTGAGCTGCCGCTACTGAAGTCATCGTTGAGCCAGAGACCGACGGTTCCGCTCCCTCTGCGCGAAGCCCCGTCGTGTTGGTTGGTTAGTTGGTGGTAGGCTGGTCGGAGGATGACCGAAGGCCCTCTCTCCTCCCCTCCCAACGCGGAGGAGGAGGAGGAGGAGGATGGTCGGGTAGCGGTACCCGCCCACTGAAATGAAGTCCTCGCCGCAGAGCTGCACAAAGTTGTTGACTCCCGCCCAGAGGAAGAACGCCTTCTTCGGGTAAAGCTGCCACATCCCCCCCCCCAAATTAACCGCCGTGAGCGCAGGGCATGGCCTGTTCTCGTGAAGCACTTCGTTCCTGGTGCGCGCCCTGCATTGATTGGGCAACGCAGCAAGCAAAGCTGCTGCTGGTGGTGGTGGTAATGGTGGTAACATGGTGGGGTAGAGAGAGAGAGAGAGAGAGCGGGTTACCATGTACAAAAACGAATTGCCGGTGCCGTAATACTTGTCCGACACCTGCCACGATTCGCTGCAGAAGGCCCCGAATACCTGCCGAGACCAGGCGAGACGGTGCGCCCCGCTTGTGAGCCCAAGCGTTATGAACTGGAGGGCGGGTGCTTGCGCAAGGAGGAGGAGGGGGTACGTGGTGCATAGCATCCTCCACGATGATCACAGTCGGGCCCTTGTTGCGCGTCCGCTGGTAGAATGTGTTGATGGAGACTCCGTGCTTGTCCGAGCTGTACGGGCGTGTGTGTGTGTGTGTGGCCGGGATGAGTCCGCCCCAAAGGAGGGGATCAGTGAGTGACCTCTCGTGCGCGGGAGGTGCCCCACTTCACGAGAACATTGGGCAGATGGGAGGAGGGATTTGGGGGGGGGGCACCTGTAGAGTAGCTGCCAGTCGCAGCTTCGCTCACGCGAGGGAAGCATGTGCTGGATCTGATCATCCCCCGCCCCCAAACCAAAACCGGCACCCGGATCAGGGGACTGGTGGTGAACGCCCAATGGATGGGGAGGAGATGGGAGGAGAAGGGAAGAGAGCTGCAGCGTGCAAGACCGGAGAAGGAGGAGGAGGAGGAGGAGGAGGTGAAGCGCTACCGCCCGGATGTCGTCGATGAGGAGGAGAGATGAAGGCCCGCCTTGCAGAACGGGGCCTGCCGCTGGACCGAGCACAGGCGCTGCTGGCGAGACCATCATCGACCTGCACCCGTATTGTGCGACATCAGCGACTTGCGCATGTCGTTGTGCGGACTCTCTTGCCGTGCCCGGATCCAAGCAAAAAGCAGAGAACGGTACCGTCGAGGGAGCGATACAGACGCCTTTTGTTGTCGGTTGTGAGCCAGAGCGTTGGAAGCCTTATGCTTCTCCATTGCTGCGGTCAACTTTTGCACGAGTGCTCTACTCCTGTACTCCAATAAGGACGTCAGTTTCTTGTGACACCTCGCGTGAAAAGATTTACTGTTTTTTGTTTGATTATTAAGTTTGGCCCAGTCTCAAGTGCCCTGGTTGTTTTGAATTTGAACAGCCCAATTTTCCGTACTTTCCAGAGAAGTATGTGGCTGCAGCATAACTTCGTCCATGCTGCGTACCATGGTTCTCTTCTCGCGTCGGGTGCATAGGCCCCCTCCCCTGAATGTTTCTTTCCTCTTTCGTTCTTTTCTTCGCTATTTTTTCTCCCAGGATATTATTTTGGGGGGAGGAAAAGAAAAGACAGGAAACTCGGGGTTGGGGTCGTGCCTCTGGCGGGAGACCTGAAAGTAGAGGATCTTGCCGTTGACCACTTTGTTATGGGCACGACCTTGTCCCACCTTTTGCTTCACGCATATTTGCACATACGTTTCCTTCGAAGAAAGACACTGCGCTGATGCGAGCTCCACCTCCTCTTTGTTGCGCAACCACAAGCCACGCACGGTGAGACCTCTCGGCAAAGTATCATCATAAAGTTGAATGCACCACACATACCAGAGCAATCATAGATGTCCCGAATCGAGATGTTGAGTTGGTAATGCAGAAATCTGGAGCTCCGATGTAAGCAACAGGAACAACTTGGCTGGCTATGGATCAACGGTGCAAGGAGTACCCATTCTTCTGCACGGCAAGGTCGTCAAGTGAAGGTTGGAAGATGAGTCGCCAAGAGGTGACCACCAAGATGCCCAACACCTGCGGGCAGTCAATCCACACAGACAGAAAGGTGGTGAGGCTCAGCCGGTGGTCACTAGCATACAGGTCCTTGGCAAAAGAAGTGGAAGAGGACGCACGTGATCGGAGCCTTGCGAGTACTGAACGCGCTCATCACGGTAGACGTCGGATGCAGTCTGCGCAGCATCCATGAGGAGCTTGCTCTGTTGTCTCTGTTTGCCGCCAAAGCTCAAGGACTTGTTCATGTGACGCTGACCAGCCTGCTCCAAGAGGATTTCCTCCTCTGCCAGTCCTGAAAGTGAACATGCAGGAAAGGAGAGAGAGCAGAGGCAGGTTCAGAAGACCATAAGCAGAGAGGAATGATGGCCATGATCGACCACTCTCATGAGAGTACCAGCGCTCTTGGAGAGGTCATGGAGAGAGCTCCTGTCCAGGGCATGTCGATCTTCGTCCAAACTGTTGCTCCTTGTGGAAGTGCGACAATCACGCTCGCTCAGCTCCTCTACTAGGCGTGAGGGCGGTCAGGGTGAGGAAGAGCACCAGTACCTGCGTTCGGCGTTGGTGCCACTGCCGCCGCCCAGCGGTAGCACTTCGGTGGCTTCGCGATGCGTTTGTCCGACTGTCGCGCGTAGATGAGCATTCACTCACACGCGACACAGCGTGCAGAAGCTTAGCGTACCTACGCGTCGACCCACGGAAGGTGAGGCACGCACGTAAAGGATCTGGCCCGTGCGCACATGGCTCCACTTGTTGAGCTTGTTAACCTGGACAATTTCGTCAGGCAACGTGGCCCAACACAGGTCGGAGTTGTCTGCCTGCCGGCGTACGGCCATACCTTGAGGAGGTCGTCCAGTTCCATCTTGTACCGCATGGCCACTGAGGCCAGAGTGTCTCCATGGCAGAAGAAGTGGCTACTGTATTGCCGTCTTTGTGGCTCCTCCAAAGGATTCTCCCCTTCGTTGGTCTCAAGGTCAAGCTCCATTAATGTTGGTCCATCAAAAAAGACACGAAAAGATCGAAAGAAGATTGATTTTCTCTTCCTTATTTTTGCCCAAATTTCCGCACTGTCTTTTCAAGCAGAACGGGGTAACGAGCCAGACCAGCTCAGGGCGTCAGGGACCAGTCCACCGGGTGCTGGCCCAGAGAGCGCAAAAGCTCAGAGCACTGCACGAAGTGATTGCAGCCCTCAAATCCACGCGCCTGCACGCCACACACACAGCACAGCAGAAAGTGTACAGGTGTGAGTGCAAACACGAAAACGCGAGAAAACGGGGGAAGGCACCAATGGAGACGGGTGCGGGCCACGCAGGACACGGTGCCGCGACTCGTCGACGAGGCGCCCCTTTTTCTGGGCAAACTCGCCCCACAGGAGGAACACGACCCCCTCGCGCTCGCGATTCAACACGCTACCGCGCGTTGTTGTTTGTTAGGTTCAAGGCCGTCGCCCACAACGAGGGAGACACGCGTACTTGATGACCTCATCAGTGAAGGTCTGCCATCCGAACTTGGCGTGGGAGTTGGGTTGACCCGCCCGAACGGTCAACCTGCAGCACGCGTGGGATCATCCCAGGGTGATTTGGGGAAGCAAGGCTCGCAAGCGAGAAACACGCGAGGGGAACTGAGAGACAGGAACGGCTCGTACGTTGCATTCAGCAACAGGACACCTCGCTGGGCCCACTCTGTAAGACAACCATGATTGGGTCGCTTCCATCCAGGGATGCTACGCTCGAGCTCGGAATAGATCTTGCGGAGTGAGGGCGGGATCGGTACGCCGCGGTTGACAGAGAAGGCAAGGCCGTGGGCTTGACCCTCGTTGAAGTAGGGGTCTTGGCCCAGGATTACTACTTTCACCTGGCGTACCGATTACCCCCCAACACCACACACACACACACACACAAAAGAAAACGGTGAGGCCAACGTTGGCCCTTCTCGAGTCCAGGAGGCAGATAGAGCACTTGATCGAGCGGGGTGTAGTTAAACGCGTTGTAGACACAATCCATCGGAGGATACACCGTGTGCGTTTTCCGTTCCTCTGCAACAGCCTCTTGAAGTGATTGAAAGTAGGCCTGAAGAAGGGGTGAGTGTGTTGTGGACGAGTTGGCGCGCGACAGCTAAGAGCGGCGCACCTTGGCGAACTCAGGAGCCAGATGCCGGAGCCAGCCAGGGTCGGTGATACCAGCGCTCCCAAGTGCAGTGTCAGGCGCGGCCAAAACGCTGAAACTTGACAAACTCGTCGAGTAGTGGATCAAGGGAGGGAACGACGCAGCTATGACGTTGCCAGATCTTTTCTCCTCCTCGTCTGCGCGTGGCCACGTAAGCTTTACCTCCTTTGCGCGGGAGGGAAAGGTCGTACATTTGCACAGGTGTTTGAAGTTGTCCTCAAGCTCGTCAAAGTCGTCGCCCATGAGTTCAAATGCTTGAAGCACACAGCTCACGCTCTCTTCCCGGCCGATAATAAGGTTCTTATATGGAAAGGAGAGAAGAACATGTTGAGAGGGTTACAACCAAAAAAACACGAGTTTTTCTGCACCTTGAGTGCGGCCACCTCGCCCTGGGACAGACGTCCATTCTTGCGCAGTAAAGATGAAAGAAAAAAGGCCTTTGCTGCGTCCGACTGCAGCCAGGATTTGTTTGCCGCCCATTCTCTGCAGGCGTTCGCGAATAAGTGCTAGCACGTTTGAAAAAAGGACAGGAAACTCCATACCCTTGCATGTCTCGAACTGGATCTGTGGCGTACGCTGAGACGCGTTCCCCGCAACGTGTAAAGCACTTGTAAAATTTTCGACTAAAAAAATCAAAAATGAGCGAAATAAAAAAACCACAAGAGAAGAACGAAAAATAGAAGCAGAAAACTGGAACAAATTGCATACCGAACATAGTCAACGACGCTGCTGGTGTCACGTGTCTTGCCTTGTGATGCTGGGACTGCTGTGGTTGCTTGCAGGCTCCTTTGTGTTGGGCGGCGTCGTATCATTAGCCCTAGCAGCCTACATTGGTGTGCTCCTCTTGGAACGTGCTGAACAAGCACAGCTTCAGTCGCAACAGGCGTATGATTATCCTCATTATTCTTTTATCTTGTTGCCCAAGTGGACTACTTACTTGAAACATGAAAATAATATCATTGATATTTATTAGAGCGGCCCAGAGAAGTAAAGAGTATGGTGAAGCAGTAGAGCGAGGCGACGTGCCGTTTGAACCGCCGCCGCTCGACGCACAGATCAATGGCGACCACGCAGAACTCTTGCGGCAAGCCGCCCTCTACGCGCCAGGCTTTAACGCGCCGCGCACGCGCCCTCCCGCCATGCCCGCGCCTGTCGATTCCTCGTCACCCTCTCAGGGTGAGGCGGAGGTGCAGCTTCACCTCTCCCGCAATGCTTGTTCGCGCGCTAGAGTGCCACTCAACTACACACGCATACACCAATCAAGAGGGGCGTCACAGCAGACGATGGTGAACAGGACGCGGAGGAAAGGGACGAATGTCTCGTGTCCGGGTGGATCAGCCTCCAGATGGCGGGCAAGCGAAAGACGCGGCAAGCCTACTACGCTTTCGTCCGCGACATGGAGCTCTACTACGGGCCGCGCGTATGTGGCTATCGTTCTCTCCGCCTCCCTCCCCTCTTTCTATGCGTACCGACGCGCGCGTGGCTGTCGTGGTGATGTCCCGCAGGAAGGAGACCCTGTGGACGAGTACCAGATCATCGGCCTCGACGGTTGCCTCGTGCGCACGATGGACAACGGTGAAGGAACCAAGGCACGCCCACTCCTTGGCCCGAAGCCCCGAGGAGGACCCCTTGGCGTTACCTTTTTTTTTTTTTTTTGTGGTTGGTGTTAATGTTTATTCATTCATTTCATTCTTCTTTTGCAAATCTTGTGTGCAGTTGCCCTTTGCCGTCGAAATCAGCCACAACAACCGCAAGGTGGCCGGCAAGTCCGACTACATCTACATCCTTACTGCCTCCCAGACGGAGCAGAACCGCTGGTGCGCTTGTCCTCCCACACTGCTTGCTCGTTCCTGCCCGTCATTGCTATCATCACAGCTGACGGCGCGGCCATACCTTGTCACCGTGGACCAGGTATCATGCGCTGTGCAAGATCTGCAGCCCCTACGAGCCTACCAGCTCTACTGCTTCGCCTCAGCCCAAAGCGCCTGCGCAAACGGCCGCCGCCAGCCTTCTCTCGACAAAGGGTCGCATGTTCACCGCCTTCCAGGAACTGCGTGGCTACAAGGTGCCCTCCCCCCCCGCGTGCCCTTCACTAAAACTGACCTGCCATCTTCCACCCCTTCTCCCGCTCCCGCTCGACGCCGGCGGCCAGCCCACCGTGACGGCGGAGGGAACGCACGGGTGGGTGCGCATCCAACGCGAGGATGATCCCAAGCAAGTCCAAAAGCGCTTCGCGACGGTAAAATCGGCGGTGCTCGCCACCTACAACACTGAGAAGGTGCGGCCGCTTGCCCTCTCCTCTTCTTAAGATTCATCAACCCCCTGATGATCCAATCTGATTGAGTACTGTTCTTCTGTGTGCGGTTGCGTGTGCGGCAGATCCTCGCTGCCACCGAGAAGTGGGAGGTCGATCTGCGCGGATGCACCGCCGAGCTGGTGCAGCGCCCCAAGAACGGCATCAAGCTTTACCGCCAGTACGCCAAACCCCCCCCCCTCCAGGCAGCCGGTGTACACATCCTTTTTGTCCCTCTCCCCGCCCTCGACTTCTTCCTCTCCAGACCGCTCACCATTCCTCTTCATCAGGGCGTGCGAGCTGACGCCGGGACGGGACCACATCTACCTCATCGCCGATTCCGCCGAGTATGCGGCCCTCTGGCACACGGCGCTTGTGGCTGGCACTCGTTCTTCTTCGTCTTCGTCGTCGTCTTTGTCCTCGTCTTCCTTAATTTCATCATCATCATCATCATCTTCTCTTGTACGTCACAACCTTCAAAACCTCTCCTCGTTATCGTCACCGCCCTCATCCGAGCAGCACCAGCAGGAGGGCACCTCTTCCTCTTCAGGGACCACTTCCCCGCGCAGCAGCGCCTCGTCACCGGCCCTCTTGTCATCGTCTCCGCCCGCTTCCGCAACGTACGATGGGAGGAACCGGGATGTCGGGGCTTCTCTCAATGCCTACCATGCTTGCATGCCCGCATGAAACGCTTACAGCACTCTTGCGCGGGGATGGTGGTGATGGTGATGCTTGTCGTGGTGATTGCGGTGGTGGCGGGGTGGTGAAGCTTCACCGAACTGGGCGGCTTGACGACCGGCGCCGACGCAACCGAGGCTGAAGGCCACACTGGTACGGGGAAGCGAAGCGAAGGGGGCTGGGCGATGTTGATAACTTAATATGTGCCTTTTGTGGATGTGGCCATGACGCGGCGTTGGCACAGCTCCTCCCCCCGCCTCCGCCTCAGCGGAGAGCAACGGGGCGGAAGAACCAGCCGGAGCGGCAAACGAGTTTCTGCGCATCGAGACTGCCGAGTGGTTCAATGCCCTCACCTCCCGCTTCTGGTTCAACTTCCGGTACCACCGGCTTGCCCTTCCCCTCCGTCCCTTCCCCCCCCCCCCAAATGAGGGGGGGATGCGGTGCCTCTTCTAAAACCGTCACGCGGACAGCAACTCGGAGGAGCTGGTGGGAGTCATCAAGACCTTCCTCGAGACCAAGATGAAGGCCAAGCTTGCTGAGAAGAAGCTCGCCGGTTTCCTGGTGCCTGCTTCCCCCCCCCCTCCTTCTTCACCAATCCCCGCCCCTCTTTTTGCCGCTTTCGTTCTCTATCTCTATTTTCTATCTTGCACGCTACGACTCTCCGCCCCTTCAAAAAATACAATAATAATAATAAAATCGCTCGCTCATTCATTCATGGATTCGCTCGAACACGACAGGAGCGGATCGACGTGGTGGACCTGAGCCTCGGCGACTTCGTGCCCAAGATGACCGGCCTCAAGATCCTCCCCCAGCGCCGGTCCGGCGAGCTGGTGCGCTCGTCATACCCCCCCCCCTTCTACTCCCAATGTCTGTCCCTTGGTCCAATGGGAACGGGCCCTGAGCGCCGCATGCCTCATCCCATCCAACCCCCCCCCACCCATTATACGGCGCGGCGGTGGATGTGATCCATGAGCAGGGCATCGACCTGGTGCTGGAGTACCGAGGCGAGGACCGGCCCGCCTTCGTCAAGTTTTCCGGGAACGTGTGGATCACCCAGAAGACATGCATCCCCTTTGGCCTCACCGCCACCCTCCACGCCCTTACGGGCAAGGTGTCGCCTCCTTCCCCTCGTCTTCGGACTTGCGCGATTGCGATCTCTCTTTGTCCAAACCGCAAACCACCAATCAAACCACTTCGGGGGAGGATCAAGATCACATCAATCACGGCTCATCATCACCACCACCACCACCATCATTTTAAACGGCGGAATTTGGGGGGAGGGGCGGATGGGCAGATGCACGTGCACTGCGCCCCGTGGCCGGCCGAGCGGTTCTCGTTGAGCTTCTACTCGGTGCCCGTGATGGACATTCGCCTGGAGAGCGTAGTCGGGGGCGGAAAACGGCAGCTCCGCAACTTCCCCAAGCTCAACGCCCTTATCCTCAACAAGCTCACCAACATCCTCATCGAGAAGACTGTCATGCCCAACCGCCGCTACATCACCATCCCGCGGTATGTTGATCTTTTTCTTTTTTTCTTTTTTCTTTTTCTGCATGTATTTAAGATGTTGAGTACAAGCGCCATGCACCATTGGGGTGGCCATTCGTAGGGAGATCTAATCTCTCGCGTGTGTGTCTGTCTGTGCGTCTGGCGTGTGTTTGTGGGGGGGGGGATGCTCGCCTCCTTTCATGCATCGCGCAGGCCCAAGAAGCGCCCCGCTGACGCTTCTTCGGCGTCGCCGTCAGGTGGCCAGGCGGCCAGCAGCCCCGAGCTTGCCTCTGGGCCTGCTCCTCCTGCTCCTCGTGGCGTGGATCGCGGTACGCCCAGCGGTGGCAGCCCGGCCGCAGCCCCGCCTCGTGCTCCGGCCTCTGTGGCGGGGGCTGCTTCTCCTCCTCTTTCTCCTCCTCCTACTCTTCCTCTCCCCACTCTTCCTGTCGCTGCCACGGCGCCAAGCGGAAAGGGTGTGGAGATCGCGTCCAGCGCGCCGGCGCTGCCAGCGCGGCCGCACAGCTTTTCATGGGGGCAGCTTCTGACCGGAGACGCGACGACGACGACAACGACGAAAAAGACCGCACCTCCCCCGCGCCCAGCCAACCCGCTGCCTGCCCTGCCTTCCGCTGCCGCCGCGCCTGCTCCGGCCTCGTCCCCTGCCGGACTACCGTCCTCCACCACCACCGCGCACGCGGAAACGATGTCGTCATCTCCGCCGCCCCTCCCGTCGCATAAGCCGCTCCCTCCTGCCGCGAGTAACGTCGAGACAACCGCACTGGCGCCGAACACTGCTTCGACACCAGCTCCCGCGCTGGCCCCCCGACCGGCCGAACCGCTCATGCAGCTGCAGCAGATCCCGTCGACCATCCAGCACGTTCCCCAGCCGGTGCCCTTGATGACGTCCACCGCGCTCGAGGAGAATGACGATGGTAATGGTGATCTAAAAGATGAAGAAGACGCCGACGAGAGTGAAAGAGACGCTGAAAGTGAGCAAACCCAGCAGCAAAAACAACTTCCGCCGCCGCTTCCCGCTAAGCCTGGCGCTCCGAGCAAGCCGCTCCTCGAGATGCCCGCGCCGCCGATGCGTCCTCCGCCTGTGCCAGCCCGCCCTGCCCCCAAGGTGGACGTTGGCCCACCCGTTCCGGCTGCTGATGGTACCCCCTCCCCCCCCCAGTCTGTATTCTTTTGACGTCTTGTGCGCACACACACACACACGAACACACGTACACCCCTCGTGGCGGGCTTGAACTAAAAGGGACCAATGGGCGCCCAGGTCCCGCCGCGCCTGCTACCGGTGTGATCTCGCCTCCTGCCGTGCCGCCGAGGCCCGTGTCAGGGCCCGTGTAGAAAGAGAGAAAGAGAAGACGACTCCTCTTCCCCCTCCAACCTTGCCCCCCCCCCCACGTGCGGAGAGAGGAGAGGCAAGTTTTTTTTTTTAGCAATTAATTGGGGCACGCGTGGCTTTGCGCGTTCTTCAAATGCCCTCTCCCAACTCAGCGCGGGGCGAGCGCCTCGATCCCGTTCAACATCACCTCCCGCTCCGGTCAGGGGCTGTAGTCGTCGTCGCGGGTGAGCCGAGGCGGCATGGGTGATCTCTCGCCCCGCGGAGAGAAGGCGCGGTCGTGGGCACTGGCATCGTTGAGCGATTCCACAGGTGTGTCGTGGGTGAGGGCCAAGATCTTTTCCCACTTGGCCTTTTTCTTGGCCTGGCCACCGTGTTAGACTTGTTGTTAGGAGGATCGTCGCTTATGTGGGTGGACAGAGGAGGAAAGAAGAGGGGGTGGCAGGAAATAATAAGAATAACTATTAATAATGCGCACCTTGTCGGGCGTGTCGTCCAAGTGACTCTGTGTCTTCATCTTCTTCCGCAAGAAGATGCGCTTTTCTTTGTCCTCCTCCTTCTGCTCGTCTGCCTTGAGCCTGCCACGGGTGGTGCGCCCCCCCCCCCGGGGGATATTCCAATGTGAGGAGGAGAGCTCTTCTTGCACTTGGAACAGATAAAAACATAAGAGGGAAAAGGGGCGGATTGGGGGGGGGGGAAGCCAACAAGAGGAGGAGTCTCGCCAGGACACGCGTTTGAGGAGGAGAGGGGAGGGCGGCGTACGCCGTGTAAGATGACAGCACGTGTCGGGAAGTGACGTCGAGGGGGCTAGGTGCGGCAAAGGTGCCTTCCTCGGTCTCCTCGCCTTCACGTGAATGGACACCACACGCGCACGCGTGTCA
>NAVB01001142.1:0-45254 GCA_002179805.1 Acanthamoeba lenticulata | reverse complement strand
CCCGAGGGTCGTTTAAGTCAACTTGCCGGACTGACGGGTTTGCTTTTTGTAGAGCGGTTGGAGTTCTGGAGTGTACACAGCTACCTTCAAGAAGCTTAAACTTCTTACAACTTCTCAGCAATGCTCCGGCACCAAGTTTAGCCTCTGTTTCAAGCTCAAATCCAGCACCTTGGCCCTGGGTTCCCTCTCAGAGATGGTGCTGATCTCCAACCCGATAGAAGTCTTCTCGCACTCCCAGTATCTGGGCAAATCTGAAGGTATGCTGAAGCACTGCTCCATCAACACTCAAGTCCTGCTGCTGATGACAAATTTGATCTTTAGCAGATGACGCACGAGGGCAACAGGGAGCACTAAAGTACGCTGAAAACCCTGCAGGGCTTCACATCAAGCTCATGGAGTCAATTCACGTACGCCGTCCCGGTGCCATGAGTGCAAGCAGGAAGAGTACTGACGTTGCTTTCATGAACAGGCGTTCAAGGAGCTTGGTGGATCGCAGGAGACGCTGATCCAGTACATCAGAGCCATATACAACCTGCATAATCCCATTCCCACTTCCACCGTCGCCCTCCCACTCTCCACGAGCCCCGCGCCTCCGTTATCGCACACCTTCGTCACACTGGCCCATCCGCCTTCATATCAACATCCAGCTATCGACGGTAACTTCCTAACTTCCGCCTTCTTCATCTTTCTTCTTTGCTCATATCCTTTGTTCTTTACTGCATGCAGGTCGAAACAGTACACCTGGGCCAGCTGATGGGTTTGTCCACTCGAACCAGGGCCCTATGGGCGTTCTTCCTCCGCAGCCCACTTTCTCGTCACTCTCGCCGCCACAGCCTTCATCCTCCGCCGGTTGTTCTCCACCTTCATCTCCACCAGGACTGCTTCAACCATCAACGTCGCTCGGGCCCACGTCTGGATTGTCTGGAGCAGCCCCACCAAGGGCATCGCTGCTGCCTAGCATCGCCTCCCTTCTGGCCTCAACTTCGCCTTTCCCGTCCGCAACACCAGGCCATCATCATCAACGTCAACAACAGCAGCAAATGTCGCATGAGAGCTTCCTTCCGTCGACCGGCCTCCTGGCACCACTACAAGCGCTCTCACAGGCCTGCCACGAACAAAGTGAAGAAACGGCCGGAAGCAAGCGTAAGGGCAGGCCGCGTGCTTTCTCCGTCGCCTTGCCCCCCGACTCGCTGCCGAGGCAAGAGAGGGGAGACGACGAAGACGTCACAAGGAACCCTCGTCACCACAAACGACGAAAGAGTGCTGATTGAGCCCAAGAAAAGCTTAATAAATCACAAGTATTTTTGCGCGAAGTGGGCACGTGTGCGTGAAAGATGGAAGAGGTAGTAGCGGTGGACACGCCTCGGGAGGCCCTGCCTGAGTTTGTGCTCGGGCGGCAGGCGGCAGCGGTCGCAGAGGTTGCCGAGTTCGACGAGCTGATGCTGCGCAAAGTCAAGCAGCTGCCCCCGTCCAAGCTGAAGGGCATAGGACTGGTTGTGGGCGTTCCCTTCTACACTGAGGTCTCCAACATTATTTCGGTACCAGAGGACTTTCCTCAACATGCCTCGCGGCAGTGAGAACCTTGGCGAACCTGAGAACCTTGGCGAACCAGGTGTTGGTGACGCTGCGCGAGGTCTTTCAAGAGCGCAAGCAGCGGTGCCTCGTGTGCGTAGTGGGCGAGTGCGCCCGGTCTGACCTGGTGCAAATGATAGACGCCTCCGAGATCGAAAAGGGCGAAGCCTGGGAGGAGGCCAGGTCTGTTTGCACACCTCTCCCTTACTTCTTCTGTGTCCATGCTGTGTCCCACCTCGAGGTTCTTACTCGAGAGCGCGCGTGCAGGTTCGTAGGAATCGAGACAATGTGGAAACCTCTCCCCAAGTACGCGCAGAAGCCTTGGACCGTGCGCGCTCTGCAGCTGGTGGCCTCGACCGCCAACGATGGTCTCGGTAGGTCATCGTATCTCTCTTCAACCTCTTTTTGCTACACACAAGGGAGTTAACATTTGCGGAGGACACCAGGTGCGCACCTGCTCGTGGTTGACGCCGACATCCAGTTCAACCACTGGGAACTCTCGGCCAAGAGCCTCGTACAGGCCCTGCTCGGCCCTCTGGTGGCCCTCGATCGCGAGCTCGCTGGTCGATCCCCCTCTTCCCCTTCCCCCTTTGGTGTGTTTGAAAATCAACAACATTGCGATCAGGACCTCAACGATCCCGTTCGTCTCACGGCGCAGACGCCTCCGCGTCATCAGAGAGCTCCCCGGCTGATACGGCGACTGAGTCACCCTCGACCTCCCGCGCCTGTGACGAGCCTCCCGCTGCGGCGATGGTCGTCCTCAACGCGCCCCGCAGCTTCATCGCCGACGACGGCCTCGTGCACCTCTTCACCTACCTCTTTGTCTACGCCGTGCTGGGCACGTCCCCCCTCCCTGTGCAGGTTCTTCTTTGCCCCGCCGCCTCTGCTGATGATCTGCCTCGGCCGGCTCGCAGGGATCGAGATCCACCAAATCTACGGCGGCGAGTTCTCCATCCACCGCGACCTGAACCAAGCGCTGCTGCAGAACTGTGGCCTCTTCTACCGGGACGTCTACTGCATGGAGTGCCAGTTTGCCTGCCGGACCGTCCTTCGCGCCCAGCCCAGAGGCGGAGTGGAGGCCCCGCAAGCGCCGGCTGCCGCTGAGAAGACGACGGCGACAGCGCCGGCCGAGGCCCGCGTGCTCGAGTGGCTGATGAAGGGCAAGTGGCACGCCAAGATCACGCTGAGCAAGCTGCTCGCGGTGGAGCCCAAGACCGGCCGCACGCGCCTCGACTTTGTGACGGAGAAGCTCTTTGACGACGCGCTCTTCTTCGTCTCTCGCGGCTTCGGGACCGACGAGTCGCTGCGGGCCCGGGTGGCCAGCGGCACGGGCGGCCTCTCCAAGCGGCAGCAGCCCGACCCGCGGCAGCAGTCCATGCGCGTGTTGGCCCCGCCGGCGACAAGGAAGGAGCTGCTGGCGTCTGCCAAGGTCTACTACGAGAGCCTGCTCACGAACCACCTCACCCAAGGCACCGCCCCAGTTCTCTTGTCGCGTTCTTGGCCGCAAAGGCGCGCCTGACTGGGGGCGCGTGTGTTTGTATGGGGGCAGGCGTGGCGGATCTGCCACTCGACTGCCGTCTGGTGCAGGATCTGCTGCCCGCGCTTCACGCACGTGTGTGGAGGCAGTACCAGGCGCGTGAGTCCTACTCGCTCGTCGTCTCCAAGGCACGCGAGGATTGGACCGACGAGGAGCGCGAGCTGTACTTTGTGTTTGGGCCCAAGGACTGGGCCCTCCACCTCATGGAGCTGCTCCGCATCTACCAGCAATCCACCGACGAGCGCCAGAGGTTGATGAACCCGCCGCCAGCTTGATGTCCCGCTGCGCGCTGAGGCTGATGCTGCTTGGGGGGGGGGTATGGACTCGGCAGGAAAGCCGTGCTCGAGGCCAACCGCCTGGTGTGGTTGATCGGCGCGACGGCCTTCCTCAACGAGTGCGCCAAGCGCGATTGGGGCGGCATGCTCGACTTCATGCACGAGGTGCGTCTCTCTTCCCTTCACGCCTCCGTAAGAGGCTCATGTCTTCACCCCTCCCCCCCCCCTCCCACAGGAGTACGCGCCGGTGTTTCGAGCGGCCTTCCTGGACGAGTTCACCCACTAGTGGCCCCCCTCGTCTCCATCGTGTTTTTGTTCGTTTTATTCGCTCTTCATTTTTCAGCTGCCCGCGAGAGGGGGTTGGTGGCGGGCGTGGCGCTGGTTGGTGCTCAGCTTGCGAACGCTCTCGAGGCGTCGGGCGCGCGAGCGCATGAACTTGTCGAACAAAAAGGCGGGAAGGAGCGCAAAGTACTCGCGCGCCGAGACGTAGATGGCGCGGGTCTCCTCGGCGCGGCCCTTCTCGGTCTGGCGGGCTTCGTCGTCGAGCTGCCGATTTCGGATGTCGATCAGCGTCGCGCAGAACCAGTGCTCGTTGGACCGCCGGCCAAAGGCCACCCTGTCGGCTCGCAGGTGGCGGATGGCCGCGTAGACCTCCTCCACCTCGCCGCTCAGCGTGTGCACGTCGACGCCGTAGAGGCCGCGGAGCACCAGCGCCAAGCCGCCCGCCGTGGTGGCGTGCTGGCCGTCCTCCGCTTCCATCGGGGCGACGTGCGGGTAGTAGTGAAGGAGCTCGTCGAGCCGGCCGGTGCGCATGATCTCGTGCAGCTGCTTCACGGTCAGGTGCTCCGTTGCGCTCAGATTTGGCGGCTGCGCGGGTTGGGGGTGAGGCAAAAGGCATCGGGTGGGCAGAACGAGAAAGAGAGGAAGGACGAACCCCGACGTAGTCGGTGAGCGCCGTGGCGGCCACGTATTCGGCCGACTTGATCTTCCTGCGTTCGAACGTGGCCCGGTGGCACATGACGAACCCCTTGCACTTAAACGGGTTCAGCGCGGCCGCGGCCCGTCGCACATCGGCCTCGGTTCGCAGCTCGGGGAAGCTCGGCACGCACGTCCACCCATTGGCCTCCTGCGCGTTGTTGTTGTCGCGTCAGCGATAGCCCATCGAGGCCTCAGGGGCCGAAAGCCTCTCCATGAAGAGTCGTACGGCGACGGGCTCTGGGGCGAGTTCGGTGGCCTGGGCCAGGTCGAAGCAGGAGACGAGGAACAGCTGGTTGCGGCGGTAGTTGACAAGGTAGCGGTGCTCTCGCGACGCCAGCTGGAAGTGGTAGCACAGGTCCGTGCGTTGCGGAAGGGCGTAGCCCCGTTCGTTCCAAATGGCCCAAAAGAGCTGGTGCAGCTCGGTCTGGCTCTCCTCCCGCTTGAACCCCATCATCACCGTGGGCGTCGCCACCTCGACTTGTGTTTGTTTGTTTGTTCCACGCATCGTGAGCAGTTGTGCTGCTGCTGCTGCTGCTGTTGGCAGTGATGGCAGTAATGAGGGGAAAGGCAAGGCAAGTACAGCGGGTGGAGAGTCGCCATTCGCCGGCGTGGTGGTAGAGGCTGACGCCAGTGCCATCCACCTTCTCGTAGACGCGCACGTCGGTCCAGTCGTCTTCGCAGAAGGGCGGGGCTGAGGGGCAGCCCAGCTCTTGGATCTGGGGCGGGGGCACGCAGACGGGCGCCCAGTCCGCGGCCTCGTCCAGGATGAGGCCCGTGCACTCGCGGTACACGCGCGAGCTGGGCATCGGGGTGAAGAACTGCAGAAGTCGGGCGGCAAGAAATAAGGCGAGAGACGTAAGAGGAGGTGTCCTTGCGCGGTGAGGGCCGAGGGCCGAGGACCGGCACGGGACGTACATCGGCGCACAGGTGCACGAGCTGACGCAGCGACGGATGGCGAGTGACGGCCACCTTGTACCGCTGGAGCAGGCCCGGCAGACCGCAGGCCCGCAGCAGGCCCACCGTGGCCAGCCCTGCTTCCACGCGCAGTTCATCGGGAGCGTCGGGATCACCGGTCTGCGGCCGCCCCGAGTCAAGCACGAGTGGAGCAGGCGAGCCTCAAGGAAAGGAGGGATCAAAACAGACGCGCTCGAGCACCTTGGGATGGCTGAAGTAGTCGTCAAGATTCTCACGCAGCGGCACCGTGTGCTTGAGGCTGTGGATCACCGTTTCGCACTTCGTGTGGAAGTACTTGAGCACGGTCGTCGCCTGACCACAGGAAGCGTCCATTCCGGGAGAGGAGAATTTGGGGGGGGGAGGTGAGGCGAGGGAGACAGGGAGCAGGCCGATGGAAGGAAAAGGACCTTGAAGGCCTTGGCGATGCGCTCCTTCTCGTCGCGGTAGTAGTCCAGATCCACGAGGGCTTTCACGTCGGGTTCGGCCATGATGCGGTGATAGTACGAGTTGGCCGCTGAGTAGTCGACGATCTGCGCACGCCAACAATTGCGGGGAGGGAGCTGCTGAGCTTCGACGCTTCCTCACACCGGACAGGTTGTGCGCCCAGTTGCTGCATTGTCCCCAGACGAACCTTGCCGTGGACGAGGATCTGGTGAGCAAAGAGGAGGTAGCGGAGAGCATGCACGATGTCCTTCTTGCTCTTGTAGACCTCCAGCGGGCTGTTCCAGTTCCACTGCGCGATGCTGGACGATGGCGCGTAAGACCACACTTGCCCATACATTGGCTGGGAGAGTACACTGTGCAAACCTAAAGCGCTGCCGAGCGGCGAACATGACCGTGCGGCGGAGTACGTCTTCATCCACGTCGAACTCGATGACGAGTTCCTCCTTGAGTTTCTACTCGGAGCGCAACGTGGTTGTGAGAGCGGGACACGACCGCAGGCTGGGGTGGGTCGGTGATGGAAAGAAGCGCACAAACTCGGGAGGAAGGAAGTAGCACTGTTGGGCTTCGTGACGATGCTCCAGCAGCTGCCACACATGTGACGTCAGATCAATGGGCGATTGAAACCTGGCCAGGGCGGCGAACCATGCGGCGCCAGTAGTGGACACTGACGAGAGACACGTTGACGTCGGCGTCATCATAGCCGGGGAAGTTCTTGTCATGTGTGCTGCACGCAAAGGGAGGTGGGAACGCGGCCACAATACTACAGACAGCACGCAGAACACGTACGCCTTGTTCCAGGTTGTGGGCTCTTCCTCGTGCGTGGTCACGACCAGGAAGTCGTAGTCAGAGTTTTTGTTGGCTAACCCGTATACTCGCGATCCCCTGTGCACCAACCGCACTTCAGACGAAAAGAGAATGTTGGGCGAGACGGAGAGGGAAACACACCACAAGTAGACGTTGAGGATGCGCTTTTCGATTTCCGGATCCTTGTTCTTTAGCTTGGTGACGAGGTTTGCCAGCGTGGGCGTGAACGATTGTGGCTGGTCTGCCTCCATGTGCAAGCGCGAAGTGAGCCCTCTTGCGTAAGGGCAGGCACTCTTGGTAAATAACAGCGAGAAAAAAACCCGTTTCAGTTTTCTTCTAGGAAACAATTCCAGGCACGCGCTTCCCGCCTAACCGTTGATGCGCAGGAGCACCCAAGCCGCACTTGGCTTCCACCAGCTCTCGGGCAGCTCTCGCTTCCTCGACGTCTGTGCTAAGCACAAGTGCCAATCTTGGCCATCTTTCAATTTTGTCTCGCGAGAATTCGCCACCCACAGATCGTCGAACTTGTGGCGTCCGCCTAACGTGTGGCACGACGACCTGATGGCATCACAGAAGAAACAAACCTCGCTCTTGGCCTTCTTTGCAGGTTCAGGCGGGAAAGCAGCGGCATCTACGAAAGGTTCGGCTTCCGAAGCTTCTTCTCCCGCGAAGAGGAAACTACCCTCAACCTTTGCCACTACTACGTCCTCCACTAGCGAGCCACCCAAGAAACAAAGTCGCGTGCGTTGCACCATCAGCACAAGCCCTTTGTGAATAAGTCAAGTATGCTCACTACTGCTGGACCTGCAGCCCACCGAACTAGCGCCTCAAGTGGCGCACCTCATCGCTGATCTGCATGACCAGTCGTGGCGCCGAGTGCTCGAGCCTGAGTTCACGGTGCGCCGCCCGGAAGCACCGGGTCATAAGATGGATGACTCACGACCACGCGCGACCAGGAACCGTATTTCGTGCGGCTGGCCAAGTTCCTCGAGCAGGAGCGGCAGGCCAAGACCATCTACCCACCGGCGGACCAGGTCTTCAGCCAACTGAACCTATGCCCCTTCGACGATGTCAAGGTTGTGATTCTAGGGCAGGACCCGTACCACGGGGCGGGTCAGGCGCACGGCCTTGCCTTCTCGGTGGCTTTGGGCGTCAACGCACCACCCTCCTTGAAGAATGTCTTTAAGGGTCTGTTTCCCTCACCACCGCTCTGCTCATTAGTAGCCTTGCGCTGATGCGCGACTTTGCAACAGAGCTTCTCGATGACCCCGACGTTGACTTTGAAATGCCGAACCACGGCAACCTGGAGGTGCGCGCTCAAAGCTGACTCGTTCTCTGTTTGAGCTCTCTCTCTCTCTCTCTATCTCTTATGACTCAACGTCCTTCTATTCAGAAATGGGCGCGGCAGGGCGTGCTGCTCCTCAACGCCGTTCTCACGGTCGAAGCGGCCAAGCCCAACTCGCACCAGGGCAAAGGGTGGGAGAGCTTCACGGATGCCATAATCAAGGCTATCAACAACAAGAAGGAGGGTGTCATCTTTATGCTCTGGGGCCGATACGCGCAGGAGAAAGGTCGGTTCCCCACTCCCGAGTGGTTCTTGATGGGATAAACCGTGATGAAACCATGTAATGTGCGCACAAACAGGCAAGATCATCAACAAGAGGAAGCACCACGTCCTTGTTGCGGCGCATCCATCACCCCTAGCCGGCAACAAGTTTGCTGGCAACCGCCACTTCTCGACCGCCAACAATCTGCTCAAGTATGCGTCACTCAGGTGCGTCGCAGTTGATGTGGGCATACGTTGCTCATGTAGCGTGGTTGTGCCTTGCTTGGACGCGTGGGCGTTGGGATTCAGACAACGCACACTGGCGGGAGAGGCCAAGATGCCCATCGAGTGGAAGCTCGACAGCAAGGATGAGGAGCGTGAAAACCAGCGGCGCTGGCTCGCCGAACACCAGGATCTGTGGGCTGCCCAACAAAAGGAGGAAGCAGGAGCAGAAGAAGAAGAAGAAGAAGAAGAAGAGCACAAGGGCGCTGCAGAGGAGCTTCAGGAGGAGAACGAAGACGGCGAAGGCGTGGATCCTGATGGGGCCGCGAGGCCTCAAACCCCGGAGTGAAGCCGGTCAATGCAATTTGCAATTTTGGCACTGCTGCTCCTGCTCATCAGCCCTGGTGGTACACACAAGCCACGCTCATCACCCGCGCACTTGGGCGTGTGCAAGGTGTCCGACCGGCCCAGCGGCGGTCGCACAGAAGTGGCCTTCCACTCCACGGCCAAAAGCTTGGTCGACAAAAACATCCTCGCGAGCGTGTTTCGTTGCTTGCCGAGCGGGAGGAGGTGAGAGATGAGCGACCTGTCGGGCATGGCTTGGGTGTGGCTTCCGCCCGAAGGAACTCCCACCTTCTTACATTCCCTGGAGGCTTGCCGAACACGCTTCGAGCAACGCCAACGGTTCTTCCAGGGGCTCCTCGGCCTCCGTCCAGCCGGAGCGGACACCCTCGCTCCTCCGCTGTGCAAGCACCTGGGCTCGTCTGCGAAGTTCTTCCATGTTGCGGGAACAAATGGCAAGGTTCGTGTCCTCCCTTCCCTGCCCTTTCCGCCAGAACGATGAAAATGCAAACGATTTTGTCTCGTGTTGGTGCCCGACCTGACAGGGAAGCGTGTGCGCCGTGCTGGAAGGTTGCCTGAGGGCTTTGCCTGACAAAAAGATTGGTTGTTTCATGAGGTAGAGCCTGCTGTCCTGTTGGATTAGTGCACCCTGTCATGGTTCTGCTCCTCACCCCAAGCGACGTGGGCAGTCCGCACATACACACCTACCGAGAGCGCATTCGGGTTAATGGCGAGCTCTTGCCTGCGGTTTGACACTACCTCTACCTGAAGCTCTTCATCGTGTGTGGACAGCATTGGGGGCTCACCTGCTTCCCTTGCGTCTTCGTCACTTGTCAGGATCGTGTGGGGCCTCTTGTGGAGCAGGCCAAGGCCGTGGCGGGTGACCACGCACGCGACTTCACCTTCTTTGATAAGCTTCTGCTGCTGGCCTTCCTCTACTTTGAGGAGATGAAGGTGGACTACATTGTCTTTGAAACCGGACTCGGAGGGCGGTACGTCGCGAGCACGCACCTATGACCATTGAGTCATCTCATCCCGCTCGCGACGCATCGGGCTCAGGTGGGACCCCACGAACGTGATCGAGGGCACGGAACGTCTGCCGGTGAGCATCATCACCAGCATCAGCAAGGACCACCAGGAAGTTCTCGGCGACACGCTTGCCAAGATCGCCTGGCAGAAGGTATCATCAGTCACATGCGGGAAGAGCTCTCCGACAGCACATGCACCCGCGCTGACCTCATCGAGGAAATTGCCACACACGCCAGGCGGGAATCATGAAACCGGGCATACCGGTCGTGACCATGGCCTCGCAGCACCCGGACGTCCTCCAGGTCTTCGAGGAGGAGGCGCGTCTGCGTCATACGCAGCTACACGTCATCGACACGGTGCGTTTGACCAGCCTATTCCCTTTTTACGGTGTGACGTCAACCACCGCGGCTGACCTGCGCCGGCCCCGATCTCCAGGCGAACGAGGAAGCCACGGAACTGGTTCGTCCCCGTTTGGAGGGTGATACCCAGAGGGAAAACGTCACGCTCGCGATGGCGGCGCTGCGCCTCTGGCTCGAGCGCGAGGAGGCTCCGGAAGAAGTCGACGCCAAGATGCGCTTGCTGATGCGCGGCCTGTCCCTTGTGTTCCACCCGTGCCGCTTCGAACTGTTTCACGTACCCGCTGGCGGAGACGCCAAGCGCACCATCCCTCTTGTGATCGACGGCGGCCACAACGAGGACGGACTGCACAAGCTGTTCGATTACGCCAAGAAGAGGCACGTCGACTCCGCTCTCTCTCTCTCTCTCCTCTCTGTCCGCTTCCTTGGGCAGACGCATGCTGACTGGATCGGGTCTGGGTCTGGGTTCCTACTCTCTGCAGGTTCTCCGGTAGTCGCTTGGTCGTCGTGCTGGGCTGCAGTCTCTACGAGAAGAAGCTTCGGGAGTGCATGGCCATCGTGAGCCAGCACGCGCACCAAATTGCGTTTGTCGTCTCAACGCACTTCAAGGCCGCGCCCGTCGCCGCGATGCGCCAACAGCTGTACGAGGTGCTGCCGGGCCCACAGCCCGACGTCAAGGGCGACGTCAGCGTTGCCCATCCCAAGGAACTGGCGGTGGAGGCGACCGAGGTGGGCAAGCCCTCGGTGGGCGACGGGATCAAGGCGGCCCTCGCGCTGGCAGCCAGCGAGAACACCGGCGAGGCGCCCTGCGCGGTGATGGTGTGCGGCTCGCTCTTCTCGGCGGCTGATGCTCGGTGCTTCCTGGCGACGCTCATCCCCTTCCCCGCCCATGACTGGGTGCATCACGCTGACCCTGTCACCAACGCCATCAAACCCTACAAATGAACAACGTGTCGGTTTTCCTTGTCATTTTCTTTGCGCGCCAATCCTTTTCTATATTTTCTTCGAAGACCTTTTCATTTAAAGCTTTGCATTTCAGGCGTTCCCAGAACCAGCAACACAAGAGAACGTGCTCACTTGACCACCAGGGTTTTCAGTGGAGGGTGTGCGCTAACTCGAAACACTCGAACTGCCAATCGTGAGGGATTGAAGGCTGCTAAACAAAGGGTATCTTTTGAGGGCGGGACAGTACAACTCAAAGCTGCAGCATGAACACCCCTCCCGTCTTGGGCATCTCTGTTGGGCACGAACAGCTCGCCGCTGCTGTCTTCGAGTATGAAACGTCAAGGGTGGTGTGCCCCGCCTTTTCAGGAGTAGCCAACCTCACTCAAGGTGGCGGCCCCTCACTTGGTCTTCTTCAGCGTATGCGGCCTAATTACCTGTCATCACAGACGAACAGTGGCTACTCGACAATTCTCAAGTGGTAGCACGTGCCAAGGCGATGGGTGTTCCCCTTGGGTCAGCTCCAGCACTGAGCTGTGCCTCACAACCTCCTGCAGCCACAACTGGCGAAGAGTCTAGGGTAAGGCATCCTGCTGCGAAGCTTGCACATGCCTGGATTGATCAATGGGGTATTGGTTTCAACGCACAAGAAGCAAAGTATCGAGCTGAAGGCGCCCTCGGAGATGGTCATCTCCTGCCTGGCCGAGGTGAAGCGGAGAGCTGAGGCTGACATGGGCAAGGCAAGTGCCTCCCCACAAATTTCACATGAGGCTGGCGGGGAGTGCTCACCCGATTTCTTGCACATGACAGAGCCTGACCCAAGCAGTCCTCACAGTGCCACCTCACTTTACGTCGGAGCAGCGTCAGGAGATGAAGGGTACATCCCTCTGCCTTGCTTTCACGAAAACCTGTCCTGAGCTGCATGAGCTCGCACACAGACTCCGCTGTGATTGCCGGGTTCAATGTGTTGCGAATCATAAATGAGCCTACGGCAGCCACGAACGCATATGGCTTACACAATCAGCCCAAGTACGCCTGCGCCGTGCTCACACCGTGGCTGAGACAATTTAAGAGCTGATTCCACCCTTGTTGTCACAGCAGTGGCCGCGAGCTGAATGTGTTGGTCTTTAACCTGGGCGCCACCACACTCAACACTACCGTCTTGGGCTTGGATGATGGCATTTACGAAGGTAGGGAGCCTTCTCCTCCAGGGGTGGCCTGCCGTGGATCCACATCATATAATGCTACTTATGGCTGACAATCGCAATCGTTGCTGCAGTGCTTGCGGCGAAGACGACGCGACTCGGAGGGTGGGACTTTGTCGAAGCGTTGGCCGCGCACTGCGCTGCCCACTTCAAGAAGGCTCATAACATCGATCTGAGCCAGATCGCTCGCCCCATGGTGCGTGCCACTCAGCTCTCCTCCCACCACCACCACCACACGTCTGGCCTGACTGACCCCTTCACGGACCCAGGCCCGCCTGAGGTATGTGTGCGAGCGCGCGATGCGTCTCCTGTCGCGTAATCCCACAACAGTGGTGGAAGTCGATTCCATCCACGGCCCCGATCTCGATCTCGAATGCCAGTACGTGATCCTCTCCGATCCACAAGCCGTGGGAGACTGACGAACTACTGGGCAGGGTCTCGAGAGCGCTCTTTGAACATCTCGTCCAGCCGCTCTATGGTGCGCTTACTTGACACATGATCTGCCTGATCCTCTTAGGCCAGAGAAGCAACAACGCTTATATTGTTGCGTGCGTAGCGCGGTGCATGAGCGAGATCGACGCTGCGCTGATGGAGGCCAAGCGAGCATCGGAACAAATCGAGCACGTGGTCCTCAGTGGTGGCTGCTGCAACATGCCCAAGATTGCCGCCCTGTTACGGGAGCGCTTCCCTCGAGCCGTCATCCACAATTCGTGCGTCTTTCTTTCCCCACAGGGGCTCGGCTGGTCGTCCATTGTTGAGTTCTGATCCCGTCTGACCCTGGATTGAGCAGAATCAGCCCCGAGCACGTCGAAGCGTGTGGAGCGGCCCAGTTGGGGGCGTACCTTCTTCGCCCCGCCCCAACCACCTGGTGGGAGATGTGCCCTGCTCCTTTCTGGAACATCTGTGTACGCACTGGCGAATTTTTTAATGATTTCTTTTACTGTTTAAGCTTTTATTTCAATTTTTATAATTTGGTTCATGGGCGTCGAGCAGGGAGCTGGACTCTACTGCGGCCAAACTAGTCTCTCCCTAACGGCGAGCCAAGTCGACGCGTTGATCGAGGACACACGGGCAGAGGTGACGGTGACGCAGACCTTCATGAACGCCACCTCCAATCCGGTGGAGGCGACCTACGTCTACCCGGTCGAGGAGGGCTCCGCTGTGTTTGCCTTCTCGGCCGAGGTCGACGGGCGCGTGGTGCGCGCCATCGTCAAGGAGAAGCAGCAGGCCCGTGATGACTATGACGACGCCATCAGCTCGGGCCATGGCGCATACCTCTTGGAGCAACTCACGGGCGACATTTTCCAGATCAACGTCGGTACATGCTTCCGCAGAGGCATCGTCTTGAGTCGCTCGCATAGGCATTGATCTGTTGCCCGTCTTGCAGGCAATCTGCCGCCGGGCGGAGTGGCGACCATCCAGATCAGCTACGTGTCGGACTTGGCGCTCGAGGGCAACGCACTCCGTTTCTCCCTCCCCACCTTCTCATGTACGTCCTCGCCCCCCTCTCGCTTGCAGTGGGCCACTGATCAACGCCTCTTATTCGTCACAGCGAGCAAGTATGTCCCGCAGGGGAGCAGCGCGGTCACCACGCCGGCCACGGTGGACGCGCTCACCACAATCAACGTGGAGTGCCGCGCGGCGTCGCCGTTGGTGGCCATCTCTTCGCCAACCCACCCCGACGTTCGCGCCGAGCTGAACGGTCCGTTTGCTGCATATGTGGGCTGCAAGGCGCTGAGCTCACTGCCCGTGTGTCTCGCGATTGCAGGCTGCGAGGCCAAGGCCAGCATCACCGCGAGCCTGGCCAAGGAGTTTGTGCTGAAGATCGAGGAAAGGGAGCCGCGCGCTCATCGCTGGTGGGTCGAGACCAACGAGGGGCCGGAAGGCGAGCTCAGCACAGCTGCGGCGGTTACCTTCTACCCCGAGTTTCCGCCAACGGCGACAGTGACCAGCGGTCTGCCGGTTGAGATCATCTTTCTCGTCGATCGGTACGTTGCCCGCGCTGGTGTTTGTTGTAATCACATGTTGTGTTGACTCTCAACGTTGACTCAACGCACCTGCTTCAAGGTCGGGCTCCATGAGCGGCCGGCCCATTGAACAGGCCAGGAACGCGCTCATGTTGTTCCTCAAGAGCCTGCCTGGGGAGCACGTGTCCTTTAACATTGTCGGTATGTTGGCAGCCAATGGCACCTCCCCGTCCTTTTTGACCTAGAAATTCTGGCTGCAGGCTTTGGCTCGACCCACACGTCTCTCTTCCCGCTGTCGATGCCCTACAAGGACAACAGCCTCCAACAGGCCCAGCGCCATGTGATCGCACTCCAGGCCGATCTGGGCGGCACCGAGATCCTCGAGTACGCGGGCCTCCTCCTTCACCTTCCCCCTCGAACCTCTGGTCCACTCGCATCCGCGGCTCACGGTGAGAGTCCGATGGACCTTCCAGTCCTCTGGCGGCGATCTTCCGAGTGCCCGAGAAGCCAGGCGTGCCTCGTCAAATCATTCTCCTCACCGACGGTACTCTTCTTTGGGCGCTTTTACATATTTAAAAAAAAAATAATAATAATAATAAATGCGGGACTGACTGAGAATCGCTACAGGGGAGGTGAGCAACACGGAGCAAGTGATCCAGTTTGTGAAACAGCATAGCAAGAACACGCGCGTGTTCACCTTGGGCATCGGGGCCGGCGCCAGTCATCGCCTCGTCAAGGGCACGGCCCACGCCGGGCGCGGCACCGTACGTACAACCTGCCTCCTCTCCCTTAAACCACCAGACCATCGACGCACACACACCCACACACGATTCACTCACGGAAATGTCCGGCAACAGTACGAGCTCGTGGCGGATGGGGAGCGGATCGAAGGCAAGGTCATGCGGCAGCTGCGCAACGCCCTGCAATCGTTCATGACCGACGCCCGCGTCTCGTGGGGCGCCCTGCCCGTCCGCGAAGTCGCTCCACGCGTACGTTGAGGAGTCGATCCCCAGGATCAGCCCTGTCCATTCCTTGACTGGCGACGTCACGCTGCTGCGCAGGTCATCGGCCCGGTTTACAGCGGCCAAAAGGTGACGCTCGTCGCTCTGCTCGACGACAAGCAGGAGATGGAGCTGGAGGAAGAGATCAAGTTTGAGGCCACGAGCACGGGCGGGCGGGTTACCTGCTCGGCCCGGCCGATGGGCCGCTCGCGCGGGAGGCTCATGCACAAGCTCGCGGCCAAACAGCTCATCAGCGAGCTCGAAGAAGAGGCCGCGTTGCCCAGCACGCCGTGCGAGCGCCAGCGGGAGATCAGGGAGCAGATCGCGGCCACGTCCCTCCGGTTCGGGGTGGCCTCGTCGGAGGCCTCCTTTGTGGCCGTCGAGGAACGCGAGGCCGCCACAGAGGGCACCGTCGTCGCTGCCGTCCCCGGTGCGTAGATAGATCTCCGCCAATCGAGGATCGTTTCTTTTTGAGCTAAAGCCAAGTCCTCATGTTATCAACACACACCCCCGCACGCACAGAAATGCGATCGTGCGTGGGCGGAGTGGCCGCCACCAAGATGGTCAAGACGCAGCGAACCGCCGCCACGCAGGACCTCCTCTTGCTCGACGTGATTCCGCTCACCATCGGTACGTCCTCCTGGACTTCGTCATCACCACCAACCTCGGCTGATGGTGAAAGCGCGGGCGGGGTGCGCGAAAAGGGGTGGACGTGGCCGACACGGGCTTCGTGCGTCCGGTGATCCTGCGCAACACGACGATCCCGTGCATCAAGACTCTTTCGTGCGGGGCCACCGTCCCTCCGGACAGCAAGCTCCACTTGGCGATCTACGAGGGCGAGCGCCCGTTGGCCAAGGACAACAACTGCATCGACCAGCTGATGCTGACCCTGCCTCACCTGGTCCTCCTCCTCCTCCTCATCAGCCCCAGCAGCTCCCTCCACGACGAGACCGGCTCACATGCTTTTGAACCCCGATAATGACAGGCCGGGAAGGACGTGATGGTCGAGGTCAAGATGGACCTGGACGCGAACGGGGTGCTGAACGTGCAGGCCACCGAGCTGCAGACCCTCACGCGTGCCCAATGCACCATCCTCAACGATCGGGTTGTTTGTCGCTTCCCTCCCCGTTCCTCCCTTGTCGCCTCTCTCGGCTGGTGATCTGATGGTTGAGCCGGTTTGTCTTGCAGGGGAGGCTCAGCAAGGACGACGTTGAGCGGATGGTCCGCGAAGCCGAAGCATTCCGGGCCGAGGATGAGGACCTCCGTCAGATCGTGGAGGGCCTCTGCGGGCCTCGTGGTCCGGCTCTGCTCTCTCCTCGCCGTTGACGGTCCGCCGCTTTGAGTAACGCCGCCACTCGCGACGCACGCGCAGCTTGCAGTGCAAGCTACCGATTGTCGCCCTTCACCAGAAACCTCAACGCCGCAGTCAGGGCGGTGGACGACCTGTCTGCTCAAGTGGCCGACATGCGCGAGGATATGGCACGTCGCCCCCAAGAGAAGGGCAGATGATGAAGAGCTCTTGCTCACAACACCTCATCTCCACACACATACACACACCTGCAGTGGGCCAAGATCGAGCAGCAGTACATGCGGGTAGTCGAGCTCCAAAAGGCAAACGGTACACTAAAGAGCTGCTGCTGTTGCTCCCCACCACGCCCTGGCCTGGCGGCTCACTCCTTGAGGGGGGGCTCAGGAGAGTGGCACATGGACGCGCAGTTGGTCGAGGCGATTGGGTTTGACCCGCGCCAACACGATTGGCCTCTGCCCGTGCGACTTGACGAGCCCCTGGCCGAGATTGTACGCATACGCACAGTCACTGCCCGCCTCCCCACTTGGCCATAGCGGTCGTGCAAGAGACTTACGCGCGTCGCGTCACTCCAGGTGAGGGCGACGCTGGCCGCGCTGGCTTTCCTCGGCTGGCGCATAGCGGACAGGGAAGAGGAGTGGGAGCTCCTGGCGGCCAAGGCCCGCGCGCAACTGTGCGCCCACTTGCTTGCAGGGGGGCTGGAGGACACCCGCGAGGCCGTGGAGCGCCTGCTGGACGACGCCATCACCAGCGCGCAGTCGGCGATGGCCGCCGCGAGCGCCCGCGTGGAGGAGACGAACGCGCGCGTCCTGGCGCAGGCCAACACCATGCTGCAAGCCCTCAGCCAGCAGGTGGACGACCTGCGACAGCTTCTTACGCAAAAACTCGTCTTCCCACGTGCCGCGCCCGACACCGTCCTCCACCCGGTGACCCTGGCGTCGCCAACCACCACCGGTGGGCCAAGCGTGGAAGAGGTGGACTAGGGAGAGTTGGCGCCGCCGAGCGACCAGAGAGGAGTTGTTGTTTTGAGCGCAAATACATTGTTGTTGTTCGAGATGAAGCGGGAATTTACAGACAGGAAAGAGCGAAATGTACAAGAGAAAGATGCGGGCCTTAGACAAAAGCGGAGGAGGAGGCCAGAAGGTGGTCGCGCTTCCGCTTGTGGGAGGCGGCCTCAAAGTCGCGCGAAGACGGCAAGTGTGACAGCGCGTGCTGGTAGGGGAAGAATGAAGGCAGCGCGCTGCCGCCGACAACGGCCTCTGACGACGATGATGCCGAACCCAAGACGCGAGGGGTCTGCACTTGCGCCACAGCAGCAACAGCAGCACTGGGGGCCGACGGAGGGAGGAGGAGGAGAGAAGAGAGCGACGGCAAAATGTTGCTCGGCTGTCGGGACGAGGGCGTCGAAGACGAGAAGGACGAGGAGTGGGGCCGATGATGACGAGGAGGAGGAGATGAAGCGCTTTGGTGGACCGCCGCCACGTGCTCCTCCGGGAGGGAGCCTCGGTGGCGCGGCTGCGCAGGAGACGGCTGCGGCACGTCGACGGGCCAGACATGCTGCAGCGGCCGTGGAGGCTGGGTGGCCTGCAGCACGGCGCCCAGTTCCTGGCGAAGCGGCGGCAGGCTCGGCTGCGACGAGCGCTCCGTGCTCTCGTGCTCCCTGGCTCGCCTCTGGTTGGCAAAGGGCTCGTAGTTGCTGCTGGCGCTGGTCGTGGTCGTCGGCCTGGGGCCGGCAGCCGAGGGCAACGACTCGCACTGTTGCGACGCGATCCAGCTGTTGGCCCGAGAGTGCGGCAGATGGGCGGACTGTGGCTGTTGTTGCTGTTGATGCCGCGACGGGTCTTCGAGTGTGATCTCCCACGCGGGATTGGTGACGATGGGAGAAGAGTGGCGCCGGGTGGCGTCGTCATCGCCGTAGCAGGCCTCGATGCACCGAATGAGCACCTCCTTCGTCCCGCCCTGCTCCTGGAAGGCCTGGTGTTGGATCCGCACAAGGCGTGAGTAGAGCTGGGGATCGCACGGGGACGAAAAAGCTTCGAGGGGGCGGGGCCAAGAGACGGCACCTTAATGGCCGCGATGAGGTTGAAGTGCACGCTGTCATGATCGATTCTGCGGAGCTTGCCTCCTCGGCCCTGCTCGTCGTCATCCGTGACGCGACGCTGCGGGGTGTCGAACTTGGCCTCTCCTGGACAGCGAGAAGAGAAAAAGCGGAAGATAACGTCAGTTGAAGGGGGACGAGAATGACAGATCGCGGCAGCTGGGGGAGGAGAACGCAAAGCAACACGTACGCTTTTCCTTTTTCTTGTGGAGATACTGCGAATGGGAGAAGACTTCGATCGGATGCGACAGGACGGAACGATTGGGGATGTTGACGGTGGCGAAGGTGCTGCCAGTGTACTTCTTTAGCGTAAACTGGAGCCTAAGCAGAGCGCCCTGGAAAATGCAATCGCCACATGGCGTGTCAGCGACGTCGTCATTGAGGGCCGCGGAAAAACATGGATGAGCTCGTGCGTCGTTACCTGGAGTTGCTGGGACGTCGACAGAATTTTGAGCTTCTTGAAGGTGGCCGTGAGGACGCCACCGTTCCATGAGCTGCGCTCGAAGCGGGCCATGCAGTTGCCGTCGAGGCACTTGGCCACCGACGCGCCGGTGTCGTTGCGCACTAGCGAGGCCTCGAGAAAGAGGCCCGCATACTGAGGCCCCGTGGGGAAGTTGTTGTTGTGGGTGGTTGTCGCCGCGCCGTTCTGGGCCGAGGCAGTTGACCCGTTGGCAAAGGAGGCCAGCAGAGCGGGCCCGTCATCGTCGTGAGACGCTTCTGCTTCGCACACAACAATAACGAACGAACACGTGAGACGCCCGGGCCTGTCTCGTGCACATACAGCTGCGTGTCGACTTGCCATAAAGCGCGCATAGTTTGGGCAGTATTCAATCATGGAAATTTCGCAATTCACCCGCAACACGTGAAGAGGCAAAAAGTGCGCTGCTGCCGCTGCAGGAAGGAAGAGCTTCCTTACCTTTGGGAGCGAGCACGACGCTCGGGAAAGGCTTGAGGATGCGCTGATAGACGGTCTTGGCTGGTGGCTGCGTGAGGATCCTTAGCTCGAAACTGGGGCGTGGAGGGAGAATGCGGCAAGCGTCGTTAGTCACCCCTCTTCAGTTTGGGTAGGCAGCGGTGGAGCATACTTGGCGGCAAGCGAGGCAAAGTCCTCATTTAGGCTGAGCTCCTCTTCTTCCAGGTAGGTGGTGAGCGAAGCGGGGACTGGGGGCGAGGAGATGGGAGAAGACGACGACATGCTACCGGACCGGCCTGGCGAAAAGGAGGAACCGTCCTCTGCGACATGCACGACTGTCTTGTGGGCGGCCTTCATTATCGCGCCGAGGGGTGTGTGAAAGAGCTGTAGCTGGACGCAGGCGGTTTGGCTGCTCTGGCGCAGGTCTCGTGGTCTGGCAGACTCCAAGGGAGAACAGAGGAATGGAGGGTGGACGCTCCGGCATGAAGGAACGCCGGCACCCCATTAACGCACTCCCTTCCATAACAACACCTTGAGAAAGTTTCTCTCTTCTTTCCGAGCCTCTGTTCCTTTATGCATGTTAGCCAGGCCTTGAGCATGAGAAGAAATTTCACCTCGTTTACAGTTCTTTCGATGTTTGGTAACGAGCTTTTCGAATTTTCCCAATTGTTTCCGGCTTCCGGATTCCCTGCTTCCTGGGAGAACCGAGATGCTGATCTGCCCTGACGTTACCATGTAATGTTCTGATTATGTGTTCTTCCGCAAGGTTCACAAAAAGTGCAGCTTGAATGAATAGCTCTCTGACTTGATAATATAAGAAATGCAGGATAGTAATTATGCTTCTGGGTTTTAACCAGCCACGGCGGAGGTTCGGAGTGCCCCGACAGAAAAAAGGCGCGGAGACGCGTCGTGTTGGATGGTCGTGCAGAATGGAAGAGGGAGGCGCTACGAACCTGTTCGATGGCGACACACTCCCCCGTTTGTCAACTCCACCAAATGAAGAATCTCCACTTGGTGAAGCCGAGTTTCCATTGACCCTTTTCAGCATTTGGTGTGTCTACCACATGGCTTGGTGCGTTTTGCTCCGATTAACTCATTTTATTTTATTTTTTTATTGTGCTGAAAGTTCAACGTTTACAGGTATTGGTTCTTCCGGTTTGCCTTTCGCCGGTTCCAGCAGTTCAAGAAAAGGCTGCAAGATCTCAACATCCCTTACGACAGGTTCCCTTCCCGCCCTTTGTTCAATGATACAAGCTCCGTGGCGCGAATACACACGCTAAGATAACACGACGGCGTGCTGAGCAGCGAAGTGGAGTGGTACTGCCGTATGGTGAGCACTGAGCACGCTATCGGGTCTCTCATTCTCGCGCTCTTGTGGAACTTGAACGTCTTGCCCAAGGTGCGCCACCCCCACGTGACGTCTTGTTCTAGAGTGCAACCCTTCTCATCTCGCCGCTGCCGTATATGGGGACAGTCGGTGCTGCTGACGCACACGGCGGGCTACTTCGTCTATGACATCTTTGTCGTCCTCACCCACTGGAAGGACTTTAAAGAGGACTTTTGCACGCTTATTCACCACGGCGTTGGCACCATCGGCAGGCACGTCGCTCCCCCCCCCTCTCTTCCCTCCCTCCCTCCTTGTTCGCAAGCGGACCAGCCAACCGCCCTCTGACGCAAACGTTTGGCACAACTCCAGTTGGGCGGCGCTGCTCTACAACGTGCCGGAGTGGCTCATCTCGTACTACCTGCTGACCGAGGTGTCGACGATCTTCGTCAACCTTCGGTGGAAGTTCTACACGTTGCAGATGAAGGACCGGGCGGTGTACCTGATCGTGGGCCTGCTGATGTCTCTCAGCTTCTTCCTCGTGCGGACCTTGCCGCTGCCCTACGTGTTTGTGCGGGGCTGCATCTACGTCCTGTGGGAGACGCCAGACTACTCGGTCTTGATGAAGATCATCCAGATCGTCCTCGTGGGTACCCTGTGCGCGCTTAACAGCTTCTGGTCCGTCAAGATCGCTCAGGGCCTCCTCAAGCACTTCTGCACCCGCAAGAAGGAGCTCCTCATCCGGCAGCCATGAATGGAGCCCAACCCGAGCCCAACAACGTCGCGGAGGAGAAGCCGGCTCCTACGAGGACCGATCGGCCGTCACGCTGCGGTGTGCGCGGCACGCACGAGCAAGGTGGAGGAGAGGCGTTGATGGAGGCGAGGGCGAGGAGCGGGTTAGATTTTGCTTGTTTGTTCTGAAGCGGAAGCAGGCAGGCACCTCCACAACAGACAAACAACCAGCAGCACTGAATTTTGATGTACATTTCCGACTTTTGTTTAGAGCGCTAATCCAGTTTTGCTTTGAAACATCACTTTCATCACCTCCCTTCTCCTTCTTCGTCTGCTCTCGAGCGGACGTGGCCGGAATTGAACCGACAACGACATGAAGTCGGCAAGAATTTTACTTGAACCCAGGCGAAGAGGAAAAGCGCGCTCAAGCTGCGTTGCAGATCTTTGTGTTTTGTTTGGAATGGAAGCGATAGCGTCCGCTTCGAAGGACTCCTACGTGTGCCCGCAGTTGAAAGTGCCGCACTAGTGCAGACATGACTTTGTTCGCCATTACTTGCTTAGTGCGCAACTCAGCTCATTCTGCCCTCAAGACGAGAAACAGACGTAATGGAACGAAGAATGGCTGCATGGGTCACCTTGCTCTTGCTTGGTTTCCTCTTGCCACGCATCTGCAACGGTCAGGAAACATCATTCGTCCCTTGCTATGGTGCAATAAGTACGTCTTCTTTCCTCTACAACTTTGTTTTGTGTTTGCTCATCATCATGTACCTTCTTCTCCAGACACTTCGCTTGATGGCATTCTGGTCGGAGTCACCGCGACTCCGTTGGAAGGAGATAGTTGTTCTTGGAAGGTGAGCTACCAGTTTCGGCAGCTCCAGAAAGACATTACCACGCTCATCAAGTTGTCGTCTCTAGTAGTTGACCTGGGCACGTCCGATCCAGGTGCGCCATCCTCGCTCCCCCTCCAAGTCGTACTTTGGCTCAAGGTTCAAAACTACAGACGTGGTCAATCAGTACGGCTGTTGGTCTGGATGTGTCGACGATCCCTCCTATGACCCTTCTTATGAGACTCTGTCTTTCCCATGGCGGTGCGTTCCCGCTTGCTCTGCACGTGCGCTCTCCCTCAGCTCCAAGCTGATCGTTTGTGGGCCCGGTGCAGGTTCGACTTCAAGCATAGCAGCTGCGCCTGCATGAACAACAGCTACACCTTTGACATTGCCCTTTCCGGGGTGACGCTCCAGTGGGGCGAACTGGGCTTGGTGAGCGCCCTCGGGGAGAGCATGGTGTGCCCCACCATCGTCTTCAGCGAGTGCACAACGTCGAGCGATCGCATCGACATGTCAGGTGCGCCATGACAGCGTTTGATTCGTAGAGTTTGCGCCACCACCAACCTTTCGTTTGCGCCCACAGGCGTTTGCCCTTTGGATAACCCTCTGGGCACTGTCGATCCAGCCACCGACGACTGCACCAACATCACTGCGCCCTCTTCGGTACCTCTTTCCCTTTCTGCCTCGTATCCCCATCCCACATTCGCCTCATATGTACGATATCGTCGGTTCCACCACAGAGCCCTGAGCCAGTCGCTGCCGTCGATGGAGGTACGCTTTGATGTCATCTGTTCATGAGCTCGAGAAGCAGCTGCACCGTGACCTGACACCACATACACACACGCTACGTGCTGCTCCAGGCATGTCCGGCGGAGCCATTGCTGGCGTGGTCGTGGGCGTCGTGTCTGGCGTGGTCATCGTCGGAGGCGTGGCGGGCGCGGCCGTCGGCGCAGTCGGTTACCTGCTCTGGAAGGGCGCCCACCAGCCGGTGACCAGCTCCACGCTCGCGCCCACCGAGGCGCAGGACTTCCAGCTCAACATGGGAGTGAATAACCCGGTCTACGTCTCGCCCTCGAACATCGTCGAGAACGCAGCCTACCAGGCGCCCATTTGAGGCGTTTACGACTCCTCAAGATCTTCACCCGCTTCAATCATGTACAGATGTTCACCCTCCCCCCCCCGGTCTCGCGACCAACTTTGCAAAAGAAAGAAGAAGGAAATGTACCTTTCGATTCTTCCTACATGACGTCATTTGCGCCTTTGCGCACCAGCGTGATGATATCGTCCTTTTGTGAAATTGCCTTTTTTGATTTACGATCCAGACTCTAATCGCGAATTATTGTTGCGTTTTAGCGGCAGGCGTTGCGTGAGAAAGCGGCGTGGCGGCACCTTAACTTGGCCATTGTCGATAATCGTTCTATTGGATGAGTAAGTGGTGTTTTCACGTAGAACTGTCTTTTCCGCCAATGGTGGTTTTTTGGCTCGCCCTAAATACAACCCTTGGCTGACTTGAGAACATATCCTCTCGTACACCGCAGACAACATGTCCACAAGCAAAGTTATCCTCATTACCGGCTGCAGCACTGGTGTAGGCTTGGCCACGGCCGCCTTGCTCTCCAAGGCACACACCGTCTACGCAACCATGCGCAACCTGGACAGCAAGGACGAGCTCGAAAAGGCTGCTTCTACGGCCGGCGTCCCTGTGGGCAACCTGCAATTTATCCAGTTGGACGTGACTAGTGCTGAGTCAGTGGCCGCAGCAGTCGGTAAGTTGTTCCCCACAATGCTGGGTTTCCACTCTAATCATATTGTCCTCTCTTTGGCAGCCAAGGTCATTGAGGAGCAACAGAGGCTGGACGTGCTGATCAACAACGCTGGCTATTCCGTGGCGGGTTCTGCTGACGACTTGTCCATTGAGGTGGCTCAGGAGATGTTCAACACCAACCTGTGGGGCATTGTGCGCACAGTCAAGGCGGTTCTTCCACAGTTCCGGAAGCAGGGCTCTGGCCAAATTATCAACATCTCCAGCGTGGGGGGCCTTATTGGTTTTCCTTTTCAGGAGGACTACTGTGCGTCCAAGTGGGCAGTTGAGGGTTACACCGAGTCGCTGGCCATCTCTAATGCCAAGCTCAACATCAAGGTTCGTGAGTTGACTGATTTCTCCAGAGAGCGAAGAGGCTAACTCTGTGCATGAAAACAACGGTAGGTATCATTGGTGGAGCCAGCCGGAATCAAGACGCCCTTCTTCCGGAAGGCACAGCTACATACCTCGTTCGCTGATCCAGGTGTGAGCGACCTCTGGAATCACTTCCTGAAGGCAATGTCAAACCAGCAGCAGGGGCAGAGTCCCGAAGAAGTTGCAGAGGTGATCCAGACGGTGGTCGAAGCCGAAAAGCCGCACCTGCGCTACCAGACTGGTGCAGCCTCAAAGGCCTTGGCGGCCAGCGTTCGCGTTGACCCCACAGGAGACTCCTCTGTGCAGGCTCAGCTCAATCGCTTCTTCCCGAACGCTTAAAGTTCCACACTAAACGGCCAGCGAGCAGCCGCTTAGCGAAAGCGCCATGCGAAGTAAATGAATAGTTTTTACCTTTGCCGCACGTCCACGTGGAGCTCGATCCGGCTGGCAGAGCCCCTGCGCTCTTCAGGGCCAGGTGCCGCGCAGAGGGGAAGTTGACAAGCTCGGCCACTGTCGTCGCATTGCTTAGCAGGTCGAACTCGGGCCTGTCGTCCTGATTGAATTTGCTTTCCTTCTGCTGCCGTCCCTTGCCATTGACGATGACAACGATGACAACGACGCCGATGATGACGAGGATTACGTCAAGCCTCGCAAGGGTCGTTGTGCAGTGTGCCCTTGTTGGTAGATTTTAGTGTTGTGTGTGGCTGGGTTGCTACTGACCCTCCAACACGCCCCTTCGGTTGCCATCCAACCTTGTTACTCTTAAATGGTGTGAAGGATTGCAGCGCGCATTCAGGGATCAAGGCCGCGGGCTCACACCTAGAGCCCAAGAAGAAGACATGTGCTCTATTTCACAACAAGGAGATCGGTACTGCGTTCATCCCAGGTTGTGCACTTCGCTCTTTACATGCTTTGTCGCTGTCGGCTGGAGGGATCGCTCCATCGCTTGCCTGTGCGCTGGAAGTACTCGTACGGGGTCTCCACCACGCCCTATGCGGGGATGACACGGGGGTCACACAACGAGCGGACCGAAAGCAAAAAGGGGGACGAATAGTAAAAACGATGATGGTGGTGGCGGAGACGTGCGCGAACCTGCGAGGGGAACCGCTCCCAGACAAAGAAGCACACGTCGTCGCTCTCCGGGAATGGATCCGATCGATCCTCCACGTTGTGGTGAACGTGGAAGAGATCCGGGCGTCGGTAGTAGGCCATCGTGAGGAGCGTCTCCTCCGTCCCCAGGCACCCTGATAATGATGATGAGGAGAAGGAGATGAGCCATGTGGGGTTGGCGAAGCGGAAGTGGATAACTCACCTAGTTCGAGTGTTTGCTGCAAGATGTACTCGTAGAGACGCGACACCTTCTCCAGAGACTCGCGCTGTCCACCCATGAGCCACCCTACGCGCCATCATCATGCTCGGGGTGAGAAACAGCTCTTGTCGCCAAGCAGAAGCAGGCTGACGCAAACCTTTGACGATGTAGCACGGGGACTGGTCGTGGGTCAGCTTGAGCATGGCGTCGCGATAGCAGCCGTGGAGCTCGACGCCCATGGCGTACTGCGTGACCGAGGTGAAGAACTTGTCCATGTAGGGTCTGGGAGGTGGCCGCCAGGGAGCTGAGTGAGTGGAGGAACAGCGAGGGCTCTAGAGGCACGACGTACATGGCTTTGGCCTTGAACTCGGCGACGGGCATGATGGCGTCGCGGATACGCGGTGTGCAGATGCCGCCAGAGTCGAGCCACACAAAGTACTTGGTCTTGAAGGGGTTCTTGACCGAAAGGTCTCGTAGCCAAAGCAGCTTGTGCATGACGATGGGGTTGTAGAGGTCGCTGTAGCCCTGCGGCACGTTGGCCAGCCAGGGGGTCTGGTCCACCCACCAGCCGGACGTGCGGATGCGCTCCACGCTTTCGTAGTGGCGCCACGCGCGCAGCTCTTCGACCTCAACAAAGCGCACATCAACGCCATCGTAGAGCAGGTCCTCGAGGTGAGAGTAGTACTTCCTCTGCATAATGATCTGCATCTTCTCTGGCCGATAGTTCTGGAGGAAGCCCTTGACTTGCGCCAAGTAGTCCTTCTCGAAGGTGTAGTTCTCGATTCCCATATGATGTCTTCGATTCATATCAATCACAGCGAAAAGAAAAGTAATGTCTTCTGAGAGCTCCTCTTTCACTTCTTCATCTGCTTCATCTTCGATCTCATCTGAGATTAAGGCGATTTTTTCTGTTCCTTCCGTCTGAGCCCTTTTGTTGTTGGCGGCCACCTCTGGATTGGTCAGGTGGTGCAGCGCCACTAGCCCTAAGATGATGCCTATAAAAAGACCCACCTTGACCGTAGCCTTTGCGGGCATCGCACGCCAGGGGACAAAACGAAATGAATGAAGTATTTCTTGAAAGGTTCTTTTCGTCTCCTTGCTGGACAAGTGACCCAAGGTCATTAGAGAGAGAGAGCGACTTTACTGCTTGCTGTCCTGGTGGTCGTGGCTGTTGTTGTTGTTGGACGAAGAAGAAGAAGCGCCGCCCTGCTGGTAGAGCTTGGCGCCCACGTTGAGGATGGTGTCCTTGACCGAAGCATGAATGGTCTTGATGTCCTCCGTGTTGTTGTCAACGGCGGCCTGCAGCTGCGCGATGGCCTGGCGGATGGCCTCCTTGTCCTCCTCGGGCACGACCTCATTGTACAGGTAGTCGGTCTCAGCAGAGCGGATGAGGGCCTCGGCCTCGTTCTTGACCTCGGCGAGCTCCTTGATCTTCTGGTCACGCTCCTTCTGCTGCTCGGCTTCCTTCAGCATACGGTCGATGTCCCTCTGGGAGAGACCGCTGTTGGCCTGAATTTGCACTGCACTCGCCCACAACGTGCAAGAAGAACACATCATCAGCGACACGCTGTGGGGACGTGCGTGCTCGAGGGCAGGCGAGCCGCGTACCGGTGGCGACCTTGTTGAGGACGGGGTCCTTGGCAGTGACGTGCACGATACCGTTGACGTCAATGCTGAAGGTGACGTCGATCTTGGCCACGCCCTTGGGCGCCGGCATGACCGGCAGGGTCACCTGGCCGAGGAGGTGGTTGGCCGACGCGATCTCACGCTCTCCCTGGAGCAGGTCAAACATCACTTGCCGCTGCCCATCGGCCGCCGTCGTGTAGGTCTGAAACATACGTACACGAGCGTCAGGACAGTCATGTTGGATTGCCACTCGCGGCAAGAAGGGGGAATGAATACCTGAGTGTTGCTGCAGGGGATGGACGAGTTCCTCTTGATGATGCGGGAGAAGAGGTCGCCCTTGACGCTCACGCCGAGCGAGAGGGGCGTGACGTCGAGCAGGATGAGCGAGTTGACCTTGCCGCTGAGCACGCCGCCCTGGATGGCAGCGCCCATCGCTGTATGCATGCCACCACCGGAGTGATTAGCGCCAAAAGGAGTGAACGAGGGGAAGGGAAGGAGAGAAGGGGAGGCACGAACCGACGACCTCATCAGGGTTGACGCCCTTGGACGGGTTGAGGCCAAACACTTCCTTGACCTTCTCGATGACAGCGGGCGTGCGGGTCATGCCGCCCACCAGAATGACGTTGTCCACCTTGGACAGGCCGGCATCCTGAACGAGACCCAATCCCACGGTGAGCGTCGGTCCACAACAAATAAATAAATAAAAGCGAACCTTGAGGGCCGACTCGCAGGGCTTGACAGTGCGGTCGACGAGGGGCTTGATGAGCTCGTTGAACTTGTCCTTGGAGAGGGAGTAGGAGAAGTTCTTGTCGCGGGTGATGAAGGGCAGGTTGATCTCGTAAGCGGGCATGTGGTCGAGCGCCTTCTTGGCCTTCTCGGCGCCCTCGCGCAGACGCTGGATGGCAAAGACGTCCTTGGAGAGGTCGACGCCCTCCTTCTTCTTGAACTCGGTCATGAGGTACTGCAGCACGGTCTCGTCAAAGTCCTCACCGCCGAGGAAGGTGTCACCGTTGGTGGACACCACCTGGCACATGCCGTCGCCGATCTCGAGGATCGAGATATCAAAGGTGCCACCACCCAAGTCGAACACGGCCAGGCGCTGGCGCTCCTTCGAGTTCTCCTCGCTGAACCCGTAGGCCAGCGAGGCCGCCGTGGGCTCGTTGATGATGCGCAGCACATCGAGGCCAGCGATGGCGCCGGCGTCCTTGGTCGCCTGTCGCTGCGAGTCGTTGAAGTACCTGTGTGTGTGTGTGTGCACACCGCGTGCCAGCTCAGCCGCCTGTTGCGGACTCAAGAAACAGGGAGAAGGAGATGGTACGCCGGGACTGTGATGACGGCCTTGGTGATGGGCTGACCGACGTGCTTCTCGGCCGACTCCTTGCACTTCTGCAGGATGAACGCGCCGATCTGCGACGGCGAGTACGACTTGCCGCCTGCTCATTACCGTCCGCCCGCCCGTGTGGTCAGTGCGAAATAAATAAATTTAAATAAAAAGAAATCAACAATAAAGGAGGACAAGGTGATGTACCGGCAGCGACCCAAGCGTCACCGGTGTTGTTGGCGGCCTTGACGATCTCAAAGGGGACGTGCTTCTTGATCTGAGCGACCTCCTCCGAATCGAAGCGCCTGCCTGCAAGACCACGTCGCGTTGGCACAGGGTGCAGGACAAAGGCAGGCCAAGAGGGAGCAGGTGTGTACCGATAAGTCGCTTGACGCCGTAGAAGGTGCCGCGAGGGTTGAGAACGCTCTGCCTCCTGGCGGGATCACCGACGAGCATGGTCTGCTGGCCCGTGACCTTGTCCTTGGTGAAGGCCACCATGGAGGGCGTGGTGTTGGCGCCAGTGTCGATGTTGTCAATAACGCGCGGCTTGCCATTCTCAATCACCGCCACGCAGCTGTTGGTAGTGCCCAGATCGATGCCCATCACGAGCGGGTCTGCCAAGAAGCGTTTGTTTTCAATAATCAAGCAAATTTAAACAATGGCATCGCGATGACGTGCATTAAAAGGCCCATAGGGAATAAGGTGATTAATTAATTAAAGGCATACCCGACGTGGTGTAGCGACGAGAAAAGATGGGGCCCGCAAAAGATGAACGCATCGCGGCCGAACGATTGAACAGGGCCGAAGCGGAGTTGGACGCAGCGGCACGGCAGCCGCCGAGGGAGGCGAAGGCCATCTTGCCCTGCACGGGGTTCAATCTGCCAGAAGCGCGCATCGTTGTGTGGATTTTGCAACGGACAAATGGACAAGTGACCCGTGCGCTCTTCTTCGTGTTTTGCCTTCCGCCACCTTAACTTCTTTTTCTTCCAAATTGAAAATGAAAGAGACAAAGCGGCCAGCTCAAACGATCTTGCCCGGGTTCAGGATGTTGTCCGGGTCGATGCTGCGCTTGATCGTCCGCATCAGCTCCACGGCTTCCGGTCCCTTCTCCAGGGCCAGCCATTTCTGAAAGTCACCACGCCTCACGTCGGAACATGCACAAGCACGGAGTACGGATACGATGTGGGGGGGGGGCACCTTCTTGCCGCTGCCCACACCGTGCTCGCCCGTGCAGGTGCCTTCCATGCTGATGGCCCTCTGCACCAGACGGTCGTTGAGCCTGTTGGCTTCGGCCACCTGTCCATCCAATACCACACCACAAGGTCAGTCGTGTGGTCATGCTAGCATTGCTTCGAGGGCCACCGCACCTCCTTCGGGTTCTTGGCGTCGAAGAGCAACATCAAGTGGAAGTTGCCATCGCCCACGTGACCCACCAAGGGCTGAAGCAGAGAAAGAGCACATACGTGAGTGAGCCTATTGCTGCTAAACACGCGCTGTCGAACTCGTACCGCGAGGAGGTAGGAGCCCTCCAGGTCCTTCTTCGTCTGGTCGATGCACTCGGCCTTTTTGTCGCACCACCCCATCGGGCTTGTAAGCCACCTCTGCCGCTGGAACAAACTGGTCGGGAGACGGGGGAAGGCCTACCAGGCGCGAGATGGGCACGGCGACGTCGGTGATGAGCATGTCCGCGCCCGGCCTGAGGGCGAGTGAGTGCCACAGGGCGTTCTTACGCGCGCTCCACAGCTCCTCGCTCTTCTCTCCTGTGCGTTGAATCCATTGTTCGTCAGCCTCGCGTCTCCCCAATTCTCACGCAAATGGGTGCGCTCAAGACACGGAAGAGCCGCAGGGCAGTACCTTCGGCAAAGGTGAACACTCCACCGCTGTTGGCGCGGGAGATGCGGCGCATGGCCTTCTCCTGCTCCTCCACCTCCACGGGGCTGTCACGCGCGAGAAATGAGATCGAGTTGAGTTCGAACTCCACCACTTTGGGCAACAAGACAAGCTCTGCAGCAAGCATCGGGCAGTGAGCTCCAGAGACGGAGACACGGGCGCACCTGCCGGAGAACTCAAAGTAGAGGGTGGGCTTCTCCTGCTCCTTCAAGCCGGCGCTCATATTGACGGCTGTTTGCGCGGCGTGCACGCAGGTCAGCGCACGCATCATAGATATCTGTGTGCGAGACAGTAGGATGAGACCTTTGATCATGAGCTCGTCGATGAGCTCCACGCGGCCGATCTGGACGCCCTCTTGCATGGCCTGTCGTGTGGTCTGGGGTCAGCCAACAATGCTACTGTGGCTGCGCATGAGCAAGCTAGATCAGGGACGAGACCTGGATCACGGTGTTGGCCGCGTCGTGCACGGTGGGGAACTGGCAAACGGCCACCGCTGTCTTTTCGGGCAGGCGGCGCAATCTGTCCCGAACACAGGTGACATGCTACAACGTTGAGTGGCCCCGAGACATTGCCCAAGGCGTAAACAACAAAGAAGCGTGTGCCGGCGCACCTCAGGGTGACCTCGGTGGTGATGCCGAGGGTGCCCTCACTGCCCACGAACAGGTGAGTGAGATCGTAGCCGGCGCTGCTCTTCTTGCTGCGCTGCCCGGTCTTGACCAGCTTGCCGTTGGGAAGCACCACCTTGAGGCTGCATCCAATTGATCGAATGCGCAACAACATCACACATACACAAAAGGAGTGAGCCGCGGGGGCCGTCTCGGGGAAGAGCTCAAGACTCAGGCCGGGAGGGAAAGGACGGGGCGCCCACCTGAGGATGTTCTCCTTCATCGTGCCGTAGCGCACGGCGTGCGTGCCCGAGCACGAGGTGCCCACCATGCCGCCGAGCGAGGCCGAAGGCCCCGGGTCCAGAGGGAAGAACAGGTTGTACTGCTTCAGGTAGCTGGACGTGGGAAGTGGGCGGGGAGTGGGTTGGTGCCAACAGCGCGGTGACGACAAAGAGAGGGCAGGGCTGCGCACTCGTTGAGCTCCTCCCTCTTCAGGCCGGGCTGGACGACGACGTCCATGTCCTCCACGTGCACCTTTAGCACCTTGTTCATGTACCGCGTAAAGTCCAGCGTGATCCCTGCGTCGGCCACCACGCACACGCGCACACACATACGCGTTAGTCACTCAAACGAGACCACAGGCCACGAAAATTGGGGAGGGGGGGGGCAGGGGCCGAACCGCCATGCTCGGCGAGGGTGTGACCCTCGAGCGAAGTGCCGGAGCCGTAGGGGATGATGGGCACCTTGTACTTGGCGCAGATCGTGACGATCCGCTGTGGTGGTGGGATGGTTACATGTAACGGTTAATGGGCGAAGTGAGCGGGAGCGAGCGCGGGGGAGGGCCGTGCCTGGATCTCCTCGGTAGTCTTGGGGAAGGCGACGGCATCGGGCATGCCCTGCGCGTGGTAGGACGCGTCCTTGCTGTGGTTCTCCCTCTCCGACATCTCGACGATGAAGCGCTGCTCGCGACAGTCCCAGCAACAACAACAACGAATAAATTTTCTGCTGTTGTGAAGCAACAGGCGCCAAATCCAAAAGAAAAGAGAGAAGAGGAGAGCTACCGTTTCGCCTGCCGTGTTGAGGAAGGACGACAGCTCGTCGATGAACCCCTGCGGCAGGTTCGACGCAGGCTCTTCTTCTGTTCACGCTCCGTGTCAGCGACGCGCAGCTGAGGGCTGAGGGAAGTAGAAGAAGGGGCGGTGCACCCTTGGCGCCACTCAGCGCGCGAACTTGCGGCAACTCGAAGCCATAGGAAGAGGCCAGTGACCACGCTGTCGCTGCCCCCACCTGCAACCTCCTTGAGGCCGAGGTCCACTGCAGCGCGACTTTGGGGGGGGGAACGTACAGCAGCAGGAAGAAGAAACAGCAAACGGCGAGCAGGGGAACTGGTGACCGCAGATTCTGCTGACGTTGTAAAGGCGGCAGATCCTCTGCTGCGCACTCGCGACGACAGCTGCGTCGCGGACGTGGAGTGAGACCGGCAAAGGGCACGACCAACGGAACCAACTCGTCGCATGTTGTAAAAGATTTGATGTTGTTGTGAATGTGTGCGAAAAGGGGAGCAGATAGCTCGTCATCGGGCATTTCGCTCGGTCCGGCGGAATGTCGGAGGAAGCACGAGGCAAGATGATAAAATACAACTTGACCAACCACAACCAGGGAGCTCTTCGTAAGTGTGGCTCACGCTTTGCATTTTGACTGCGTCTGCGTACTCAAGCCGCCTCGACACGACCCTAACCCTCATGCGGACGAGCCGAGACTGGTGATCACTGCTGAGTCGTACACGACCCCGGAAAGCTCTGACGAAAGGCGACGCAAGGGCCCCTAGAATTTCGCCAGGCCTGCGTGATCGGGCTGGCCCGGCGCTACTTACAGCCGCAGCAAGAGGCAGGCAAAGAAATCTGCTCCACAACAATAACGATGCAGCGCACCTACTCGACCACACTTGCCTTTGCCTCGCGTCGGGCCAGCACACACGTCTTTTCTTCATCAGCTCCCTCCCGCCAGGTGGTTGCTGTTGCCTCTCGGCACTTTGCCGAAGCGACGCCAAACAAGGGAGGCGAGGGGAAGGAGCCGTCCATGTGGACCGGGCATGCCCACTACGTCACCGGCGCCGTCAAGGAGACGGTCGGGAGCGTCATCGGCTCTGAGGCCATGAAGAAGGCCGGCCAAGAGGCTAAGGACGCCGGCGTCGCCGAGATGAAGGCAGCCTACCACGGACAGGACAACTGGATGTCGCCCGAGCTGGAGAAGAAGCTGGGCAAGGCCATCGGCTGCGAGGGCATGGCCGAGAAGGGAGAGGAGAAGCTGCGCAAGAAGCACGATCAGCCGTAGTGGTGTGATGTTATTTGTTGAGAAAAAGAGATAAAAAATACACAACAACAAACACAAGAAGGGTCTCGAGTTAGACCAGATCGCTCTCCTTGGAGCTCACGCTGATGTCGTCCATGCGGTACTGGGCTCCTGAGGAAGACCGGGCCTCGCGCAGGAGCGACTTCACCATGGGGAGAGATGACAAGAAGCGGACCAAACGCGCCGCTGTTCCCCACTCGTGTGACATCTGCTCGCGCGGCGTTGGTTACTTTACATGTTTGTTTGCCCACTCGCAAGCGCAACGTACCTGTTCCATCAGGCTGCCGAAACCGCCGCTTGATTCGGGCTGCTCGTCCTCGTCCTCGTTCGCATCTGCACCAAAATGGTTAGTCGGTGTGGATTTTGCGCCACCCCAAAGGCAAAGAGGCCGCGTTTACCGCTGTAGGCCGAGCCCTTGAAGATGACTTCGCGCAAACTCTTCGGGCGGGGCAGGACCATAACATCATAGTCGACGCCGGGAGGCAGAGGTCCGGCGAGGTCCTTGGCCACCTCCACCGCACGCGAAAGCTGGAAAGTGGAGAGAAAAACAGGGCTCATGTTCGTCAGTTGCCCATCCCATCGATGCCTCGATCCAGCCAGAACGTACTCCGCCGAGCTCATCGACAAGGCCCAGCTCCTTGGCTTCCGCGCCGGTCCACACCCTGCCCTTGGCGATTTTGTGGGCCTGCTCAAAGGTGAAGCCTCGGCCTGAAGCAACCCTGAAATTGTCCGCGGTCAACCGCGCGTCCCAGAAAGGGGCAGCACAGGCAGAAGGAGGCCTGCGGGCATCACGTACTTGCTCACGAAATCACGATAGCTCTCGTCCAGAAACTTGTTGCACAGGGCCAGCTCAGCGGGGTTCCAGCTCTTGGTGGGTGACAAGAAGTTGGCGTGCTCGCCCTGCACAAGGGAAAGAGAAATAGTCAGAACGGGGGGGGGGGCATTACGGTCTGCGACGATACCTTCTCAACAGTCTCTTGAGTCACGCCGAGCTTGTTGGCCAGGAACTTATCGAACACGAGCTTGCCAAATACGACGCCGATGGAACCGGTGAGCGTGGCAGGCTGTGCAATGATATGATCGGCCGCAGCAGAAATGTAGTATCCGCCGCTGTTTATGGCCGTGCAACCCCGCCATGCCCAATAATAAGTCAACACAAATGAGCGCAGCAGCTGCTGCAGGGTGTGGGGACTTGCCTGGCAGCGTAATCGCCCATGGAAACGACGATGGGCAGGCCGGCCGCCTTGGCCTTGATGGTCTCCCACCAAATCGTGTTTGATGCAACAGCGCTGCCACCAGGCGAGTTCACCCGGAGGACGATGGCCTTAACATCCTTATCTCGCACTGCAGCACGGATCGCCTCGCTGATGTTCTTGGAAGCTGTGCCAACGACGGTCAGTTTAGTGCCGTGCTACGGCAGACGCATCGGGTTGATGATTGTCATACCAACGACGCGCGGCTGTTCATGGTAGCCGCTTACGATCTCACCAGCGGCGTAGATGACCGCCACCTTGGGCAGGCCGCTCTTGCCCCTCTCAGCTCTGCGGATGAGCTTGCGCCTCATTTTGACGTCCTCGGCTGCCGTTCCAACGTGTCGGCGTCAGTCCCTTGGTGGAGGAAGGAAGCAGATGATCGCGATGTGCAGCATGCGCCGTACCGTTAGGCGAAGAGCCCACCTGCTTGTCGTGGATATCCTTGAGTGTCTGGAACGCGACCGCATCGGAGGCGAGCAGCTTGGCATTGGCGGACTTGCGCTTCAAATTGGCCAGCTCCTTTTCCTGTTGTTGTTAGCCAATCCCCGCCGCAAGTTCATACCGGTGAGAAAACCGAGGCTTTCCAAAGAGAAGGTGAGACGACGTACCTCTTTGGTCTTCTTGACATACTTCTTGAACGACATGAACCGAACTTGTTTGTTGGTTGATTGCGCTGGCGTAGCAACGACAGCCTTGGCCTGTTCTGCCTCTTCTTGGGCACCTGCTACGCGAGCTGCAGAAGAAGGAAGGGCATACGCCACTTGTTAAAAGATGTGTCCTCAAGCTCGAAGCTACATTGTACCGACCTTTGAGCAGCGCGTAAGCGCCATCACGGAAATCAAGCCGATCAACGAGGCCCTCCTCTCTGGTGAAGAAGAAAGATGAGGATGGCCAATCGAGGAGCGGTCATTGCCCAGGACACACAGAGACATACAGAGCCTCCCGTGGGAGCAACGGTCCCTGGTCAATCAGAGTTTGCAGTCTGCTTGGAGCAATATTGCGTGCCTCGGCGATGTCATTGACCTGAGCTCACAAACCCATTAGAGTAGCTTGGTCAGCACCCCAGCCTATTGTGTTGGCCTTGAAGAAGCTCATGCGCACTCATACCAGCTGCTGGTGGAGGGAAGTAGCCATCGATTCGGTGGCCTCCCTATGCGCAGGCGTGAAGCCTTTCTCGTTAAACGTGTTGGCAAAGTTCTATACAAGTGGGCCCACCGTCGTTTTATGCTGTCAGCAACAACCAGGGATGCGTTTCTTAGGAGAAGGGTGCAGTACCTTGTACTCATGGCGGTGAAGCATCTGCGATTCTATGTCCAGCTTGTCGAATAGGCCACGGAAAAAGAGCGGCGACACAGCGACGCCAGTAAGGGCCAGCCAGCCGGAGGACTGCATCACAATGTGGTCGAAAGCGGTCGCCAAGTAGTAGTCGGTGTTGCCTGCATGAGTGGATGAAAGTCTTCATCAGCAAGCGTGCATGGCAGCCCTGGTCAGTGACCACTGTTGTAGAGACATGCACCGTTAAAGGCTTCAACGTGACAAACGGCCGGTTTGTGTGTTTCGCGGAACTTCTTGAGAGCATCACGCAACTCTTGCACCTGCGCGATGGGCAGCTCCATGGTCTCGGAGCCTGCTCACACACATAGATTGAGATGCTTCAGCCTCGGAGAGACAGACTACTACCCCGTACACAGGTCGCGGCGTGGCGTACCGAGGGTGGCGACAACAGCTTTCACGCGGGGGTCTTTGGCGGCAGTGTCAAGACCGTCCACTACGTCTTGAAGCGTAAGCACAGGTAAGAACTGAGATGTTTGTGCCTCAGGGAAGGGCTTCTCAAAGTTGAGCTGTAGGCCGCAACAATGCGTGTATACGGCAGAAGGTCAGGTTTCTGCCCAGACATCAGAAGCAGCAGCAAGTCGGACGATTTACCTTTAGCACCACGTCTTCTGGTATCGACTCAGCCAGCTTGTAGGCATTGTAGAGGAGCACACCTGAGCCCACCGCCACCAGCAAAACTGCACCACGGAAGAAGCGCCACACTTTGGCGCCAGTGGCACCAAGCTTCTTTAACTGTTCACCTGGTGTTGAGGCAGGGGGTTGCTCTCCAACGGGCGGCGGCTGTGGTGCAGCTCCCCCAACAGGCGCAGTTGGATTCGTATGCGTGTGTACAAGTCGCCTAAGCCCATGACTCGAGTGGCCAGCAATGCGTGCGCTGGCCCCAGTCGTGAGGCAGTGCGGCACGGCTGCCCAGCGGCCGCAAAACAAGGGAGAAGCTGATCTGTGCCCACGCAACATGGTGGGTTGAGTGTTTGCGCTAGCAATCGTTCAAATACAGCTTCTGCTGGTGTCCATTTTTTCTTGCTATTCACGTGGCGAAGTTTCATTTTGTCGACAACTATTCGTGCATGAATGGCCCTAGCGTCATCAGCAGAGACCGAGGAAGCGAACAGTGACCGACCCGTGGCCCATGTTCCCGACGCGCTTCTTGGCGTCGAAGCCGTCGCTGCGCACAAAACTGCCGCCGCCACCGCCGCCCTGACCGCCGCCCCCGCCCGAGTAACCGCCTCCGCCTCCGCCGCCCTTGTTGCCGACGCTTCCACCGCCGCCGAAGCCTCCGTGGTCGCCGCCGGCGCCGCCCTCCAAGAACGACTTGCCGCTGCCCGACCCGAAGAAACCGCCGCCGCCGCCGCCATAGCTTCGCTTGGCTGTTTTGCCCTCCCGGCCCTTGGGCCCGCCACTCGCCTGCGAGAATGGACAGAAGTCTGGTCATTTTAGTTCTGAATAGCAGCGGACGAGAGAGCGGGGAAAGTACAACCTTGTGGGTGCCATTGCCCGAGGAACCCTTCTCCTTTAGGTTGGCGTCTTTGCCGTCGACATCGCCTGGTTTGCCTCGTGTGCCACCACCACCACCGGCCACCAGCAGCGGTTTGCCTTCGATCGCAACGAATGAACCTCCGCCCCCGCCAGAGTCCGGATCTCGGAAGGTTGACTACACGCACCAGTATACACGCAGCGAGTACCGTGAGCACAACGGGCATGAAATAGTGAAACTGAAGAGGGAGGTGGGTTTCTCACCATGCTGCCTACAAGTACGTGCAAAACGGTGCCCGCTTCTAATCGGAAGGAGGCGCTGACGATAGCTCCACGACCTCCTTTGAGGTCCTTCGCGTCGGCAGCTTTGGCGCCCTTGGCCTTGATTCTGTACATGCCAGTCCTGGAAAGCATACGCTCTAGCAGCATGAGCATGAAGCACCGCGCGAAGAGAGCAAACGTAGGAGCGTAAGGCACCGAGATATGGTGTGAGCCACAAGCTTGCCGCTGAACGCAAACTTGACCGCAAGGACCTGTCTCGGTCGATAGCGCACTATCTTTGCCTTTTGTTCTTCGGAAATGGCCTGGCCAGCCGCCGCGCTTGAGGTGAGCGTGGTCGCGTGAAGAAAAAACGCCAACGTACCTCAGGAGACGCGTTATAGAGAAGAGCTTCAAAGAGCAAAGGGTTGAGAATGGCGACGATGGCTGGATCCTTAAGCAAAAAGTCATCCTGAAGAAGTTGTTTGGTGGTTAATGTCAGACAGACGTTTCCAGACTTGTAAGAAGAGCACGCAAGATGGGCAGGTACCCTTTGCTTCATGGCAGCCAACGTCTTGGAATCAAGAAAGGGGAAGCGGATGAGCGGAAGAAGCTCGGCGAGCAAGGGCTTGCGAGTAGCAAGGTCAGCCTTCACCCAATTGAGCACGGCGTCGAACACGACGAGCTCCGAGATGCCCATGTCGTCATGTGTCACCCAGCTCTTAAGAACTTGAAAAGGCAGCTGGTGGAAGCCCGGTGTGGTGGAGGCCTTCTCGAGGTGGGCGAAGCACAGGAACTTCAGCTTCTCTTGAAGTTCGTCGAGACCCAAGCACCTCACTCGCTCGTAGTAGAGGCACAAGTTGGCATAGGTGGCTGAAGTCAGGAGGTAGTGCTGGCAAAGGTGGAGCAGCGCGTTGATTTCGTAATTCCTTGCGACTTCGATGACGGCGAACACGTTGTCACTGGTGAGATGAATCTCTGCCGAGTAGAGGAATCGCAGTACCTCACGCCAGCACTCGAGGTTGTCGTGCTGCACCTCTGCATTGATCACCTTCGGCTCTCGTTTGCAGCTCTTCGTCTGATGCGGCTCATCTGCAGATGCGAGAAGCCGCTCGAAGATAGGGCTCCAACCGGCGAGGATGAGCCGATGGCATGGAAAGGTGCTGCCGCCCACATCCAGCGTGACGTCTGAAAACTTGGGCGAGTTGTAAAAGGAGGAAACCACACGCGCCAAGACTGCTGGATCTCGTGTCACCGTCGTCGGCTGCTCGCTAGTTTGACTTGAAAAGGCCGCCTCTTCTTGCTCTATCTCTGTGGTTGCCCGACGTCGCTGCTTCTTGTGGGGACGAGACTGCTCAGCCCCATCAACTACGTCCATCTTCTTCGGGGCAAGAAGAAATATTAAAAAAAAAAAAAAAAATGGTTTGATTTCAAGTTTTAGTTGCCAGGAAAAAATCCAGGCTCACACATCGACAGGTGGGCGAACTTCCTCCATCTCTGCCTCTGGCTGTGGGACCGACGTGTCAGAGCTGCTTTCCTCCTCTTGCTTTTCTTCTTGGTCCTCTAGCATCATGCCGTCATCTTCATTGCCTGAGCAGAGGAGGAAGTAGCTCTATGAGACAGGGAAAGCGACGCGAGGAGCGGCAACAGGGACAGAATGTACCAGCAGGCTTGTGGGTCGCCTTCTGGGCCACAAGTTGCTTGGCGACATCTTCCAGCGTCGCATCCTGCTTCGAAAGTGTACAAAAATACTCGAGGCTGTGCTTGAATGTCAAGCGCTTGGCGCGCCACACGTAGATCTGTACAAAATGCCACCAGAGAGAGAGAGAGAGAGAGAAGTGGTTAGCAGACAAAGCAGATCCGTGTGGTGTTGGAGTTTTTGTTACCTTGTCTGTGTTGATTTTCTTGTAGGGAGCCTCAATAGCGGCTTCAGGATCCATCTCTTCGATCACAGGCTGCAGCCATTCCTCGAGCGATGGCATACGGCCGCGCTCCTCCTTTTGTAGTAGCCCCTGCAAGTCTCGCACCGACTTCCTGCGCCCAAAGAAAGAGAGAGATCATCACCATCGGTCAGCAAAGCAGCGAACTTCGAGGCAATGACTGTGTTCGAGGACGTACTCTTCCAAAAGAGCTGCCAGACCCTTCTTCTTGGGAGCGCTGGTGCGAACCTCGCGTGAGGCTCGCACAGCTGCTGGGTCCAGCGGGGCCACTGCGGGCTTTTCGAATGGCGGGCAGCCTTCCTTCTTCCAATCCGTCTGCGAAAGATGCCGCCAACTATCAGGGTCAAGTGGGAGGCAAAAAGGGTAGGTAGAAGAGAAGGAACGCACCCAATTGTTCTCACGTTTGAGAATGGCGTAGACTGTGTTGGTGAAGTGCGTCCCATTGGGCGGAGTCTCCCAAAGGGAGGTCTTGGTCTTCTTGGTCAACGCTGCGATCTCATTTTTCTGCAGATGGAACGTGAGCGAGAAACATTCGAGGATGCGGGGAGAAAGAGTGGGGGAGGGCGAGGGGGTAGAGCGGGGGATGATCTTCAACCTGGGTCTCTGTGAGCTTCTGCGTGGAGGTGGACGATTCGCTGACAACACGAAGCGACTGGAAGAAGACCAGAAACTGAACCATGATGTGGCGTCGGAACCACGGATCGCGCAGTTGCAGCCGCATGAGGCGGCTCGACGTGAGGTACTTGGTCAGGTAGCAGCCACTCGCCAGCGGACTAGCGGAGCTGTAGCTGGCCGCTTTAGCCTCCTGAACTCGCCCCCAAGGAAGCCAGTCAGAAGACGGAGAGGGCGGACAAAGGATTGAGAAGATAATCACCTCCTCGGAGATAGGGTACTGCTTGAACAGGTTGAGGACTGAGTTGAGGTGCTCCTTCACGGTGTCCCACGTCTCAAAGGCCTTGGTGGGATTGAGGAAGTAGGTTTGTAGCCCCCAAAAGGTTTGATAAAACGTCCAATCGACCGGGGGCTCCGACTCTGATGAATTCACATGCGTGCGCATTAGCACGCGACATAGTTACAACAAATCGAAACAACAGCAAATCTACGCGGAGGTGTAGTACTGTCAGGAGTGGTATCGTCGAGCGGGCTGGGCTCTTTGTCCACGGTGGTCACATTGGCGACGTTTGATTCACCCTTGAGGTTGACGCCTGGAGATCACATCCAAAAGGTATTTAGTGATGTAGTGGCCAATAAGAGGCCGGGGGTCATCGTTATCATCATACCAGACTTGTCCGAGAGCGGGAAGGCGTAGGCCATGAACATGAGGATGCGGCCAGCGAAGACGAGGTCGTTGGTGCGAGACAATCGCTTGCGGACCTCAGACAGCGTGCGGAGGAGGGCGTTGTTGGCTCGCGCATCGCCGACAATGGCGCGCGAGAGCTGGTCGGCTCGGTCCTCGAGCAGCGCAAAGAACTGCTGACATTCTTCGATCGTGTGTGACAGGAAGAAGTCGCGCACCAACTCAAGCGGCGCCGCCGATTCGATCAACTTCTCACGCCCCAGCCACAGCGCGATGTCCAGCAAGAGCCCCACATCCGCGTATTTGCCGCCAGCTACCGTTCCATCCACCTCCATGTCGTTGCTGCTGCCCTTGTTGTCGTGCCGTTGCTGTACGCCGAGACACCGGGTACTGGGATGAGCAACACTGTGCAGCTGAGCCCGTGAAGAGGCAGCCTACGTACGCAGACTTCAGCGAGGACCACCTGCAGAGCATAGTCCAGGATGTCCTTGATGTCCTGCTCCGAGGCGCTGCCGGCAGCAGGGACAGCCGCTGTAGTCAAGGTGGGGGAAGAAGAAGGTTTGACTGATTTCTTGGTCTGCAGCTCCTTGACATCAGCCAAAATGGCTGTTTTGGCTTTCTCAAGATCGTTTGAATTGTGCGCTCGCCGCAGCGTTGTCTGTATGGCATGGGTGAGTGAGAGCACAAGGAAGGTTTCCCAGCAGCCACGCACCAGCAAAGCTCGTTTTGTCTGTTCGTAGTTCATGATCTGCAAAATGTAATCTAATCTCACGAGAAAGTTCTTTTCTTTTTGGTTTCACCTCCAGCAGCCGTTCTTTTCTTCACCACAAGATGGAGCAACCCAACGGGGCCGGTTTCGGGGAGGGCCCAGAGGGCGAGCTTACCTTTGGCGATGGGGGTGCGTCCGCGCACGTTGTCCATGTTGGCAACAATACTTAACTGTAAAGTATTAACTGTTTTGCTCTTGCGCAGTGGATATGGAGACCATGTTGAATCAGTTCATGGAGGACGATGGAGGAATGACCGGCTTGGCCGAGGGCAGCAACGAGGCTCTGCTGTCTGCAGAGCTCACTGAAGGGGCAAATGACATGCCGCCTTTCGAGGTGCCCGAAGCGGACAATGGCGCCTCCTACGACGGCGTGCCTGAAGATTTGGCGGCCGAGGACGAGGATGGTGAAGACGATGGTGAGGAAGAAGCGGCCGTGGTGGCGCAGGATGGCGAAGAGCTCAGCTTGTTGCCCGACGAAGGGGACGAGGGTGCACCGACACACGACGACGCGGAAGAGGACGAAGAAGCCGAGGACGAAGAGGTAGAAGAGGGCAGCTTGGCCGGCGGGGAGGAGGACATGGACCTGGAGAAGCCTGCCGACCAGGAGGAAGAAGAGCCGCCACGCAGCGAGGACGGGGAGAGCCAACATGCGACGCTGCCACAAGAAGAAGAAGAAGAAGACGGCGACGGCGACGGCACCACCGATGCAACCATAAACGACAACGGCAACAACGAGAACGAGAATGAAAAGGCCGAAGAGGGAGAGGAAGGAGAGGAGGGCAGCGGAACGGCCAGCGCCCCAACAGAACCGCGGGAAGAGCTCCCGAAGGTGCGCAAGTGGACCAAGAAATGGGTCTCGGTCGGCCACCTTAAACTCTACAAATGGGTGCCCTGTACAACATGCTCCTACTCCTCATCTCTCCTCCTCCTCCTCCTCCTTCTCTTCTTCTTCTTCTTCTTGCTGGGCGCTCACCTCTTGCCAATCGTTGATGTTGAGGCCTGCCGCTCACACATGTGCTCGTGTAGTGGACGGAAACTTGCCCAAGAAGAAGCCTGTCGTGGTGGTGTCCCAGCCAGGCGGGAAGGGCAGCAAGAAGGACCAGAAGGAGCTCGCGCGCACCCAGCGCCTGCTGAATGACAACGCGCCCATCACGCGCAGCGTCACCGCCGCCTTCAAGGAACAGCATGTATGTGTACACGTGCACTCTCAAAAGCGCAGGTCAGACTGACTCTTGGCGGCTGCTGTCGCCCTACGGAGCAGCAGAAGGAGCTGCAGCAGAGGAACAAGCGAGAGGCACGACGCAAATCCGGGGTGGCGTCCCCACCACCCTCCGCCTCTCGGGGCACCAGGAGCAGCTCGCGCCTGCGGTAGGAACTCCGCGCCTCTCGTCTTTGCTGCCGAGAGACATCTATGAATAGCGAGTGTGCACTGACTGGACTGACGACACACAGGAACAAAGAGAGCAAGGAAATCTTCTCCAAAATCTCGGAGGATAACATCATCACACCGCAGCGCCTGACAGAGGAGGCTCGCGGCAAGAAGCGCAAGGCCGAGCAAGAGCTCGCGGAGGGCGTTGGCGACAATCAGAGCTCTGTCGGGGTTCCGGGACTTCATTCAGCGCTGCCTCCCACCCTTGGCGGTATGTTAGTGGCTGGGGGGGGGGTGGCTCTTTGTGGTTGGCCGAGTGTCTCATGCCCACGGCTGCCTGTGCCGTAGGTGGAATGAGCGGTGGGTTGATTACAGGCGACGTGCCGCTGGCCCTGCCGGTGCCTGTCTCTCTCGATGCGCCCAGCACCCAAGAACGACGCCTCCACTGACGCGCCTACCATCGATACCATACCACGGAAGAGTGGAGTGGAGCGTATCTTTTGGAGAAAGAGAAGAACTTAACGAAGAACACCCAACGAGAGGAGATCCCATGTTGTCATCTTTTATTTGGCGATAATAGAAAAGGGCAAGAGCGAGGGTCAGGTTCTGGTGCGCGGTCACTTCGATCATGTGCTCTGAAAAGGAGGTAACTGCCGAGAGGTGTGAAGGTGAGGTAAAAGGCCATTGCAAACAGAGAAAGGAGACTGGAGACAAACAGGAGAACAAGGGATTCTTCAGCGTGAGAATGTTGGCAGGCTGCACGTCTATTTTTTGCTGGGATAACAGTGGTGAATTCAGCATGAATTAAAAACCACCATCCACATGTGTTGTACTGAATGACCAGCGTGGAGAGGCTGTGTAGTGCTGCAAAATGGCCAAGAGCATCCACTTGTCCTTCATGTTGTTCTCTGTGAGAGCCCATAGGTGTGCACCAATGGGGAGTGCTCACCAATCAGCCAAACCAAGTGCAGGCTCCTGGCTGTGGCCAAATATGCAAATTAGGACTTCTTTCAACCTCTCCCCCCCATACTGTAGGCTGCTGCATGATTTTGGAGACAAGCCATATCTGTAGTTCATATGTTGTTACTTGCCCTTGGATAGAGAGACTGTTGAGTAAGCAGGACAAGAACTACAAGTGTGATGTGGGTCATATGTCCTCTGGACTAGCTTCTTGAAGGGGGCTGTGCCTTCTTTAGGAGAGTGTCTGCAGCAGCCATGCTCCAAAATAGGGCGTGAAATAAATAAAGGTGACACACTTGACCAATCCACAAGAGCCCAGGACTCTAGCATTGGTCTATCCAAAGAGGTGATGGATGAGATGATGAAATGTGTCATTGTGGCTATAAGAGCTAGTTTCACATCTTCCACATCCAAATAGTCTGGCAGTAGGGGGGGACTCAGCCACAGGTGACTTAGCAGCTAATGAGGAGGAGCCTGTAGAAACTAAGATGCCTGAAGTTAAGGGGGAGGTGGAGCCCACCAGGGTTGGTGTGTCAGCAATGGTGACCCCAGCTGCAACTTACCCAATTGACCCATGCATGTTCCTCAAGAAGCTCCCTGTCTACAAGAGAAGGCTTAATGAGGACTTCTTTGTATGGTTTGATGAACTGGAAGCCCTGACCAGCTTCTATTGGCTCAATGATGCCATGGTGGTATGGTAATTCTGTGGGTGCTTGAAAGAGCCGCAAGGCAGTGGGTTGTGCTCCAGCTAGCAATTAACATGGGCTCATTTGAAATGAGAGGTCAAAAATGACTGGTGAAATAATATGGAATCAAAATTAACAATAAGGCAATAAACCTCCATTTGATTTATATAAAAGCATTTTAACCACATTAAACTGATAATACAAGCATTTTTACGTAAGTGAAAATAATATTACATGCTTATTATGCATATTAAGTACAAA
>NAVB01001138.1:0-24935 GCA_002179805.1 Acanthamoeba lenticulata | reverse complement strand
CCCCCCCTCTTCTCTTTTCCCTCTGCAGCAAAGAGGGCTTGTTTGCGTGACGGTGTTCGGGAGCCATGTGACCGTGAGCTCTGCTCACTGAACCGTGCGCAGAGATCGGGAAATCAAGGTGGTGCTTGTCGGTGACGTGGGTATTGGCAAGAGCTCGCTGCTTCTCCGCTATACCGTATACCCCTCTCCATCACCCAATTAATCTGCAGGAATCAAAATTTGTGGTGATGAAGATCACTGAAGTCATGAACGTGGCGCAGAGTGGCATCTTCCCCGAGGACCTGGGTGCTTCAATTGGTTGCGATTTCGTACGTCCATCCTGCTGCCGCCTTGGAGCTCCAGACTGACCCGAGGGGAGCCGCGAGCAGAAAACGAAAGTGTTCAAATACAAGGGCAAAGTGTTCAAACTCGTCCTCGTGCGTCACCACTACCTCCTCTTATGCTCTGCCCAGGTCTTGAGGTTCGGCCAGCCTTTCTTGGCCAGACATTGATGCTCTCTTCTCGTGCGCAGTGGGACACGGCCGGCCAGGAGCGGTTCCGAACCATTTCATCGGCCCTGTATACGTGCGTTGCCTCTCCTCCTTCCTGCTGCCACCTCCTCTCGGCCGAGAGTGCTCACGTGGCGATGATGCTGTGGACAGCGATGCGGAGGCGTTCATCGTCGCGTTCAGCATTGATGACAAGGACTCGCTGGTGAACGCGGAGAAGTGCGCGTGTCCGCGCCAGGGTCTTGCGATTCTCGAAGACGACTGACACCCTTGAATGTACAGGCAGTGGCTCGTGGAGCTGGATCACTACGCCAAGCCCGACACGGCGCGGGTATTGGTCGGGCTCAAGCAGGACAAGGCCGCCTCTCGACAGGTGACAGAAGCCGCCGCACAGGTTCGTGCACCAGCGCGACTTCTTCATGAAGAGTTGGTGGGCTGACCTATTGCGCGTAAACACAGGAGAAGGCTGACGAGATCGGTCTGCCAGACTACTTCGAACTGAGCGCCAAGACAGGAACGGACGAGCATATCGCCGCGCCCTTCATCAAGCTGGTTTCGCTGCTCGAAGAGGACTGAAACGCTACTTTTCCTCACGAGACTTGCCGGCGCTCCCCGCTCTTGTCTTCCTGTACATTCCCACCATTCCGCCACAACCCGACTTTTTACCGCCCACCCGCATGGAGAGAAAATGCCATGTATTCCACAGAAAAAGAAAAGAAAAGTTTTGCCTTCAGGACAATCAACTTCCGTGAGGAGCTGGCGGCCATCTGAGCGACTACCAGACCGCCGTAGAAATCAAAGCTTTCTGTCTTCCTTGCGTCCTTGCTCTGCGTACGCCCTTCCTCGGTCGTGGTCTGCAACAGAAAGCCTTCAGCAGCGTTTTTCTCTTGCGCGAGATGGAGTTGGAGAAGGGGGACAATTTGACTCGCGAGGTTCCGCTCGATCAAGAAGGGTCAGCCATTTCAAAAGGTATTCTGCATTTTCCCTCTTTACATTTTTACTTTTCCCTCATTAACTGCGTATTCGGTTCATGTGGGGTTGGGTTCGAATCGCTTTGTCTTTCTTCACTCCCATTCGACAATTATTGTGCATGATGTGTAGATATGGAGATGGAAGCTACGCCGCCCGCCGATGAGAAGAAGCGCGGCAAGCGGCGTAGCGAAAACGGCGACCATGATCACTCCAAGAAGCGCTCCAAGAAGAAGAAGTCCAAGAAGGACGACGACGAGCACGGAGCAGCAGATCACGGTGCACCCGATGGTGGTGATGGTGAGGGAGACAAAAGGAAGGGCTCCGAGCGATCGTCTTCTAATCACCACCATGGTCATCGTGATCACCACCACAGTCGCCACCACAGGGACAACAAGGACCGCAGCGACAAGTCCTCGTCCTCCTCGTCTTCGTCGTTGACTTCATCGTCAGTGGAGGCTGCCAGCCGCAAGTCTGCCGACCGCGAGGGCGACGATCAACGCCACAAGAAGAGGCGGAAGCCGGATCACCCTGATGCTAACCATGATGATAATGATGGTGATGGTTCCCGTCATGGTCACCGTCGTCATCGTGATGATGATGGTGCTGATCATGCTGACGATAAAAAGAGAAGCAAGGACGATCGCTCGCGCCACGGCAGTCGGGAAAAGGACGAACGCGAGCGCGGCCGTTCGAGTTCGCGTCCACGCGACGAGCGGCGACGCGCTGACGACGACAATGACGAGCGGTCATCCCATCACCACAGGGACCGTCATCACCACAGAGACCGCCGGGACGACGGCGGTGACGACGATTACCATCGCCGGCACCACCAACAGCAGCCTCGGGACCGAAGGGACGTCGAGCGATACGAGGACCGGGACCACCACCGGCACACCGAGCGATACGAGGACCGGGAGGGCCACCGCCACCACAATCGGCGCGCCGATGACGCCTCTTACGAGCGCGAGCTCCGGGAGTACCGCCGTCGTCAGCAGCAGCAGCAGCAACAACAACACTTGGACGGCGAGCCCTCCCGGGGCAGCGCACGCCAGCGCGAAGAGGCCCCGGCCGACTCGCGCCGGCGCGGACCCAGCGACTACCCTGAGCGTCGGGACCCCGACCGGCGCGACAACGGCGCACGCGGGCAGGACCAGCAACAGAAGCAGAAGCAGAAGCAGGAGGTCGATGAGGAATTGGCGCGAATGGTCGAGGAGGAACTGCGGCGCAAGGAGTCGGAGCAAACGGAGGAGGAAAAGGCTCAGAAACTGATCGAGGAGCGCCGCCGCAAGCGTCAGGCCATCCTCGACAAGTACAAGCAGCAGCAGCCACAGCAGGACAAGGCCGCCGCCGCCGCTGCCGCCGACGAGGCCGCGTCGTCTTCGTCGTCGTCATCTACAGACGCAGCGACGGCGGCGCCCGCGGCAGCATCCGAGAACAAGAAGGCGGAAGAAGCCGAGCGATTGGCCGCGGTTGCCGCCACCGACGCGACGACGACGGCCGCCACCAGCACAAGCACGAGCACGGCCAACCCCAGCAGCACCTCTGAGGGCGAGGTCAAGCGCACGGTGACCCACTTTGACATGTTTAACGAGCTTCCTGCTTCCCTCATCCCCTCAGATGATGTACGCCGCCCTCCACCACCACCGCCATCGTCATCTTCTTCAGACATGAACTCATGAGGAGGATGGATGGACGGAACAGAAGCTGGGACGTCCGGCCAGGGCGGCCGCGGCGGCGGGCGAGGACGAGCTCAACCTGCAGGACAACTGGGACGACGAGGAAGGCTACTACGGTGCGTCACTCCGCGCGCGCGCGCTTCCGCCCCCTGAAGCTGATTTGTGTGCGCGTGTGTGCGTGTGCGTGTATATGTGCGCGTGTGTGCTGTGCAGCTTTCCGAATCGGGGAGATGATCAAGGGGCGGTACGCGGTGCATGCGAGCCACGGGAAGGGCGTCTTCTCGACGGTGCTCATCGCCAAGGACACCCACAAGGACGACATCGACGTCGCCATCAAGGTCATCCGCAACAACGACACCATGTACGTCCACTCATCCTCCGCCCCCCCCCCGCCGTTTCAGGTCGTGTCTGACGCGTGTGTGTGCGTGCGGCGGCGCAGGTTCCGGGCGGGGCTGAAGGAAAAGGAGCTGCTGGAGAAGATCACCGTGGCCGACCCGAAGGACAAGAGGCACTGCATACGCGTCCTCGACTCCTTCCAATACCGCAACCACCTCTGCATCGTCCTCGAGCCCATGAGGTATATGTCCCCCGCTCTCCTTCAGCTCTCCACCACCGCACATGGCACAGGCTCACCGCACACAAACACACACGCGCGCGTGTCGTGTCGTGTTGTGCCATGTCTGCAGCATGAACCTGCGGGAGGTGGTGAAGAAGTTTGGGCGGGACGTGGGGATCACGATGCAGGCGGTGCGCACGTACGCGCGGCAGCTGTTTGTGGCGCTGAAGCACCTCAAGTCCCTCAACGTGCTCCACGCCGACCTCAAGCCGGACAACATCGTCCTCAACCACAACCTCACCGTCCTCAAGCTCTGCGACTTTGGCTCGGCCTCGCTCATGGAGGAGGACAACGCCATCACTCCCTACCTCGTCTCCCGCTTCTACCGCGCCCCCGAGATCAGTCCGTCTCCCCTCCTCCTCCTCCTCCACCTCCTTCTCCCCTTCCTCACGAAACTCGCGCGCGCGGTCATCTCACGTGTGTGTGTGCGGTGCGCGCGTGTGCGGTGTGCGACGCAGTGCTCGGGCTACCCTACGACTTTGAGATCGACGTGTGGGCGGCGGGCTGCTGCCTCTTTGAGATGTACACCGGTGAGCCGCACCGCTTCCCTTTCATTCCACTTGCTCTCGCAAGTTAAGGGCGCGGCTGACGTCAGATTCGCGGTGGCTGTTGTGGTGATGGGGTGGTGTGGGGTGATCGACAGGGCGGATACTGTTCCAGGGGCGGTCAAACAACGAGATGCTGCGGATGCAGATGGAGGCGATGGGGCCGTTCGGCCGAAAGATGCTGCGGCGATCCAAGTTCTGGCAGCGGCACTTCAACCCGCAGACGTTCTACTTCCAGCAGGTGTGCATCGACGAGGTGTCGCAGCAAGAGTACGTCAAGGAGGTCAACGTGGTCAAGCCCACGCGCGATCTCCGGGCCGAGCTCCAGCGCGCCGCCTCGGCCGAGGACGAGAGCCAGGCCGGCCAGCTGGCCGACCTCGTCCTCAAGTGCCTCCAGCTCGACCCGTCCAAGCGCATCAGCCCCGAGCTCGCCCTCGCCCACCCCTTCCTCAAGGCTCCCTGATCCCCCCTTAACAAACCACCACGCAACACCTTTGGTTTCTTCTTCGCACCACCAAACCCGCTACTTCGTAGATGAAGGGCCTGGGATACACACGACTACTCCAACAAAAGAATCTTCTTTACAGCTCCGTTAGTAGCACCCAAAGAGGAAGTTCTTGGCCTGTTCAGGCGACGGGCAGTTCTTTCTGGGGGCCGCGAGGAAAGCTGTTAGACGGTGTGACGGGAGTACGAGCAATGAGAAGGTTGCATGGAACGTACGAGACATCGCGATGAGGTCGGGTGGAGTCGACCAGGCACGCCTACACCGGGTCCGATTGGTACGGTAGATGACTGGTGTCAACGGTGGCGCAACGTGCCACGCTGCATCAACCAGCTCATGCCGCTCTCGCACTGTCTGCTCGGCCTCGCCACGCTCATGTTTGAGAGCGGTCTTGGCCTCCTGCAGGCGCCAGCTCGAGGATGCCATCCAGCTCCAGGACGGGGCTTCTGCTGCTACAGGTACCCCTTAAGGGCTCCCACGACCTTGAGACCCCGGGCCGTGAGAGCGCCAAGAAGGGCAACGAGAACGACGACGATGCCCGTTGGGTCCAAGCTGGAAGCTGTGACGCCTGCAGCCCCAGCTGAAGTCAACCTCAACATCAACCTCAGCGTCCTCCTTATCATCCTCAGCAGCACTTGCCGATGCCCGGCTACGTCGACTCGGCGGACCACCCTTGGGTGACGCTGCCTCTGCTTGCCTCTCTCGAGCTCCTGGACCGTGTCGAAGAGGGTTCCGCCAGCGTAGCGCCGCACCTGGTCCAGCTGTCCCGGGCCATCCATATCCTCGTCACGACCTACGACACGGACCGTCGAGGAAATCACCGACAACAGGCGTGCCCACGTCGTGCAGACACCTCCATCAGCATCGCCCTCGATGAACCTGTCCAACTCGGCCTCCAGGGACACGTGCCTGGCCCTGAGGAGTGCCGCTTGAACCCAACAAGGTACCACTCTCTCTCGCTGTTCTTTTGTTTATGGCCAGCTTGGATGACGATCATTTCATACACTCTCCAGGCTTGATGTTGCTTCCTTGACGGGCCAGTGGCTACAGCTGCCGTGGACACCCCTGTCGTTGGCCAGAGAGCGTCAGACCCACCCCTGAAGGCCCCTGCTCGTAGTCTAATTGTCCTCGTGACGGCAGCGTCACTGTCAGCACGTACAGTGATGGGACTTTGCCTATTCTTTTGCACAAGGACTACGTTGTGAGAGGGAAAGCAGCTGGCCTGCTTGCCTGGCAGGCGGCTCAAGACCCCCGTGGGACTCTAACCGGAGAAGTCGGTTAGGTTGCTCTCAAGGCCCTTTCCTCGACCCGGGCCCTTCCCCGCCGTGGCGTGCCGCGGGCGGAATCGCCGCTCTCCCCCAGCCCACACCCCACGACGGGTGGACAAGAAGATGGCGGGTTTGTAATCATCGCCACACTAACCACTGACCTTGTTCCACGCGTGCGGTCTGCGACGTGCGCAGGCACTGCGTCACGCTCCACGTCTACCACTGGATTGCTCCCTACCACTGGATTGCGGTGGGAAGGGGGGGGGACAAGGCTGAGACGCGACACCTGCAGATTAAATGGGGTAACAAATCACAACTTGTGGTGGCTTCTTGGTGACCACCACCAATGGGTTTGTATTCACTTGCGGGCGGCGCGTCGGGGCGGCGACGGGTTGCCGGTGAACTTCTCGAGGTGCTTGAGGACTTGCGGGAGTCGTTCTGGCATGAATCGCTTGCAAAAGAGCTTGTACTGGCGCAGGGTCTGCATGTTGAGCTCGAGCTTGTCCACCTCCATCTGGTCCCTGCGCACAAGGTCGGGCATCATCAGAAACTGGTCCTCTCTCTCTCTCTCTCTCTCGAGCCTAGGAAGCGCCAGCGGCTACGAACCAGGCAAAGGCAACCAGGTCCGGCCGATGTCGTACACAGGCGGTCGAGAACAGGAGAAGCCACGTCGCGCGCGGTGGCCGATGGCCGGCGGCCAGCATCTCGTTCTGCGTGGAATCGATTTTAGTAATAATGTTAAGAATAAAGAAATTAAGAAAAATTGAATTTCGATCGAATCAATCCGTGATGAGAGACACGAACCAAAAGCGTGAAGCTGGCCTCGAGGCGCTTGGGCTCCTGGGCCTGCTGCAGGAGGAACTCGTAGATGGCCGGCGTGAGGGACATGCCCTGCGCCTTCATCTCGTCCGCCAGTTGCATCGCCAGATCGTACTGCGCGCATGCAGGCGTAAGGGTGTGCGACAACACCAACCAACCAACCAAAAGACAAACGGGGGGGGGCGTGCGTGCGCACTTGTCGGTGGTTGGTCATGATGCACCCGCGGATGAGGCTAAAGTAGGTCCGGGAATCGGGCTGGATGCCGGACTCCTTCATCATCCTGAACCAGCCCATCCCCTTGTCTGCGCCCATCAAGTCAAGTCGGGCCAAATGCGGTCGACCGGTCAGAGCTCGAAGAGGAGAGGACAAGAGAGAGCGAGAGCGAGAGAGAGAGGACAAGAAGGGAGAGGAGGGATGAAGGGGCACTGCACCGGGATCGCCGATCTCGAGGCACTTGCTCATGAAGCAGTTCATGATCGGGAGCATGTCGAGTGGCGCCTTGGCCGCGTTGTTCTGCGCCCGCACAAACGAGATGACGCTCTCCACCTGCGCCAAGTGGGCTGGCGTGTTTGTTTGGTGGTTTGTTGGTTTGTGAGAAAATGAATCCAAAAAACAAAAGAAAATATGTTGAGTAGAAAATACAAAATCAATAAAGAAAGATATGGCCAAGAATAGAAAGCATACCGACAGTGGCGCACGAGTTGACGAGCTCCGTGAGGACGTGCTCGTTTGGCTGCATCCCAGCCTTGAGCATGTCCCCCATCACCGACATCCTATGGCGGATGGATTATTATTATTATTACGATCCATTTTAGATAAAACGGAGCAAATATTTAATCAACAATTTGAAATAAAAAGAATGATAATAATAAGATGGCGGAGACGCACGCGCGATCAAAGTCCTTGACGCGGGAGCACGCGTAGAGGAGCGACCCGTAGGTCTGCGGCTCCTTCGGCACGCCCAGCCGCTCCATATGCATTGACAAGTCGAACCTGTGCACGTCAATCATGCGCCATCATGGTCACCACCACCATCATCCCCGCCCACACCGCCCACCACCACTCACCACCACCACCGTCGTCCCCGGCGGGAATATAGGGGCGACGAGGATGGGAGGGGGCGACACACACGCACACACGCACGCACACACACAGGGAGGCTGAGACACGTACGCCTTCTCGATCTGGGCCACCTTGGCCGCCTGGTGGATGGCGATGTTGAACAGCGCCGTCGGGGGCACGAGGCCCAAATCCCGCATCTCCTCGAACAGCGTGAAAAACTCTGTCGTGCGCCCCTCCTGCTCCCGCCCGCGTGTGAGATGTCCGCGCGTGTCGTGTCGTGTCGTGTCGTGTCGTGTCGTGTCGTGTCGTGTCGTGTCGTGTCGTGTCGTGTCGTGTCGTGTCGTGTCGTGTCGTGTCGTGTCGTGTCGTGTGCGCAAACGCGACGTGTCCAATGTGGTGGTGGCAAAAGGCACCTTGCGGACGAAGAGCAGGATGGAGAAGTAGAGGTCGCTGTCGGGCAAGATGCCCTCCTCGCGCATGTCCCGCCACACGGCCATCGTCTTCTCGAAGCTATTATATATTTATATATCAAGATGCAGGTTCCATTGTCAGCTCGCGCGTGCGACACACATGCGCGCGCGTGCGGCGGGAGACACACGTACTTGCCCTCCTGAATCTTGTTGCGGACGAGGTCGTACCACGCGTGCACAATATGGGGCTGGACGCGAGCGTTCAGCTGTAACGCCGCCATCATAGGACGTGCGTATTTCCCACTCGCCCAATCGGCCACGCCCCGCCGCGCCCCGCCTTGATTTCAAATCGGAAGAGAGATGAGATGAGATGAGGAAATGTGTTTTGCGACGATGATCATGGTCTGGATGATGTTTGCAAGCGCACCGAGCAGGCGAAGATGCGGCGCAGCCTCAGATTCCTGGAATCGGAGATGCACAAGGCTTCGTGCAGATGTTTTAGCGGTCCCCGTTGCGAGTCGAGAAGGAGGAGCGCTGCCGAGATTCGGGCGAGTTGGCACCGTACAGCACATTCGAATTCGTCGGAGACCACTTGAGCATCTCATTGTGGGTTGGGATTAAATCGTTTGTTTTTTCCTTCGGCACGCAAAATATTTCAAAAATCAGGAGAGCTTCGAGAGAAAGCGGACAGGCCTCTTCTTTTTATGGCTTCTGAGGGAAGGGGCGGAAGAAGCAAGCTTTGAACGCTGATGCGCAGAAGGAACGGTCTCTCTGGCGTAAAGAAGAGCAAACAACACGAGACGAGAAAAAGAGTAGAAGGGGAGCAAGTGAACGCGCAATTACGTTCGCTTCTTGCCTTTGGTGCCCTTCTGGGCTCCAGCCTGAGCCGCACGAACGACGCCTCGCCACTGACCCACGGCCTTCCGCTTGGTGCGCTTGTTGAGGGAGGCCGGGTTGAGCGGCAGATAGGCGTAGGGCTCCAACTTGCCCTTTTTCTGGTCGCCGCCTGCCTTGCTCGCCCTGTACCGCTCGCCCGTGTGCTCCGCAGAGTCCTTCTTGTGCTTCTTGTTGGGCCCGTGCCCGGTGGCTTGGGCTCGCCTCACCTGCCGCTGCTTCTGTTGGTCGGCCTCGGCCTCCTCCTCCCCCTCCTCGTCGCTGTTGGCCGACCGCTTTCGCGAGCGGGAGCCGTTGTCCGTCTCCTCGTCCATCCCGTTGCCCTCTGCCAACGCGTCGCCCGCTTGCCTGGTACCACCGGATATTCATTTAGAGGTATTTATAAATAGATAGAAATAGGTACTTAAATAGATAGAGACATATCATCACACAACGGAGGATGATGCCAACTAGAGAAGGTGGGTGGGGTGGGGGGGGGCAGGCGTACCGCTTGAGGCCGCGCTTCTTCTTGGCCTTGACCTCCTCCTCGTCGTCGGGGTCTTCGATGACCATGCGGCCCTCGGAATCGAGCTCGAAGCCCTCGTCCTGCTTGACTCGCGTGTTGGTTCGCTGCCGCGGGTTGCGCGCTGCACCACCAGCCAGCCATCATCACGCGTCATCATTTGTAAGTATCATCATTAATATTATCATCATTATGCCTTCCTCGCCCTTGATTCCCTCCGGGTGGTGATGGTGAGAGAAAGAAAAGAAAAAGAAGAAGAAAAAGAAAAAAGAAAACCAGCGGCAGAGGGCGTACAGGTGACGTGCTGGATGTGGGACGGGTTGGTGAAGTCGATGGGCTCGTCGGCGGCGTCCATGATCCACGTCTTGCCGGCCTTGGGCGCGCGCAGCTCCTCCTCCTGCTCTCCGTCGGCGCCGGACTTGCCGCCCTTCTTGGCGGAGGTCTTGGCGGCCTTCTTCTTCTCGGCGAGGTGCTTCTTGACGGCGTGGAGGAGCGGGTGGTGGTGGGCCGGGACGAGGACCTGGACCTTCTCGTAGGTGTACTTGCGGATGAGGCGCTCGAGCAGGATCTTGACCTTGGCCCGGAAGCGCTGCGTCTGTGGGTCCGTGGTCGAGAGCCAGCCCATGACGCCCTGCACGATGCCCGGCAGGTGCGGCTCGAGCGAGGCCGGGGGCAGCGCCGTGAGGGCGGCCTTGAGGAAGCCCAGGGCGGCCTTGGCCACGGGGCGGGCCTGCATGGCGAGCAGCAGCACGATGGCGCCGACGAGGTCGCCCACGAGCTGCGTGCGGTCGTCGCGGGCCAGCTCGGCGCGGAAGTGGTGGACGAGGTGGGCGAGCGAGTTGATGGTGGCCGAGATCATGTGCGTCGTCGTGCCGGCGAGGCCCGCCACGGCGACCTTGAAGAAGGGCATCGGGTCCTTGTTCTGCGGGTCCGGGCCGGCCATGCGGTCGGCCAGGAGCGTGAGCGTGTTGAAGGCCAGCTCGCGGGTCACCGAGTTGATCTCCTTCGTGCACAGCATGACCTCGCCCGTCACGGCCGCCGCCACCTGCGCCACGAGGTCGGCCCGCTCGGTCGGGATCGCCCGCACGAGCGCCGCCACGCAGCGCAGCCGCGCCTTCTTGCCCGCGGCGCCAGCCTTGGCCAGGCCCGCCGTGAGCTGCGTGTGGAGGGCCTGCGCGTTGGCCGCGCCCCAGGTCGGGTGGCGCTGGATCATCTCCTTGACCACCTTGTAGAACCGCTTCTCCCCGCGCGCGTCCGTCGTCGTCGACGCGCCCTTCAGCTGCGCGCCGATGACCTTCCACAAGAAGTCGAGGCTCTCGGCCGACAGGTACCGCACGAACACGACCACCAGGTCGATCAGCAGGTTCCGCGACGTCGCCGCCGTCGTCTCCTTCTTCTTGCTCTTGCCATCTTCCTCTTCCTCCTCCTCGGCCTTTGCCTTGTCCTTGTGGCCCGACGCCTTGCGCGCCTCGGCCTCAGCCGCGGCGGCGGTCGTGATCGATTCGAGCAGCTTCTGGATCACGTTCTTGAAGAATGTGTTCACCAACTGTGCGCACGTACGATAACGCCGTGCGGCCACGTCAGCATTGTGGAACGATCGGCACGTAATGCTGAAGCCAAAGAGAGAGAGAGAGAGCGCGCGCGAAGTGGTGGAGGGAAGCGACTCACCTCACTGGGGGCAATCTCGAGGAAAGCGGCGATGGTGTTGGCCACAGTCGCGCGGAGCGATGGCGACACGGGCGACCCAAACAGGTTGAAGAGGCACGGGAGGAAGTTGCGGGCGTACTTGGCCACCACACTCAGGCCCGCCTGCACGTCGGCGGCCGTCAGCGGGCAGTCGTCGTAGACCTGGCCCTTGGTCTTGCGCTTGCCGCTCCATACGTCGTCGGCTTGCGCATTCTTGGCGCTCTCGCCCGAGGCCTCGTCCTCTCCGCCGGCCTCGGCGGCAGCGGCCTGCTCGCCAACAAGTGCCCCCCCACCATACCACACCAAAGGGTCAGCCCGCGAGGAGAGGCTCCCCCCCCCGGCCCCTTTATCATATCACCGGTAAAACGGCTGGCGGTTGGCACAGAAAAAGAGTATTTGTGCATGTGCGGAAGGGAACTTGCCGCGGGGACTGTGGGCAGTAGCCACGCCCCCAATTTCCCCCCTCCTCCTCCCATCCCTTCCCTCGAAAAATACGAGGCGGAGTGGGGGGGGAGGGCTCGAGGGGAGGGGCATGACATGAGCAAACCCCACGGCTCCTATTACCTCCGACTGCCACTGAAATAATTTTCTTTCAAGAAAAGAAAGTGGCATCGTTTGCTGTCCGCGGAGCGCGTAAGGCAAGGGAGGGAGACCGCGCCCCCCGCCTCCTTTTCTTCCGCGTGTGATTTTAATAATAAAATAAAATGAAAACACCTCTAATGCGCAGGCGCACGCTCGTCTCTAAGAGGAGAAGGGAGCACGACAATCGACAGGGGGAGTTTTTGTAGACGGGTGGGTGGTGGTGGGGAAGGAGGGGATTGTGCGGTAGAGTACCTTCCGGTTGAGGTACTCGCGGTAGGCCAGCAGGTGCGTGATGAGCGTCTCGAGGCCCTCGCAGACCTCCTGGCCAGGTCGCAACGGCGATTGTGGAAACAGGCGTCATGGACATGCACGACACATGCAACAGAGAGAATTTGAGCGCAAGGAGGAGGAGGAGGGGGATAGGACGAATGCGAGGAAGAAGAAGAGGCAACGAACGTTGCGACGGGTCTCGGGGCCGGTGTCGGTGAGGGCGGCGCCGAGCATCTTGGCCTTGCTGTCGAACACGGCCGGGAGGTCGGTGGGGAGGGTGCAGAAGGCGCCGAACAGGTTCCACAGCTGCGTGGCCAGCAGGTTGAGCTCGGCGCCGTCGCGGGTCTGGCCCTGGGCGTGGGCGGCCTGCGCGCGCTGGCAGAGCTCGGCGGCGAGAGGCACGATCTGGGTGAAGAAGTAGGACAGGGGCGCGTAGCGCACGCCCTGATGGAGCTCCGACACGAGCCACGAGCGCGAGCGGTCGGTCGAGGACTGGCTCAAGTTGAGCGGCACGAGGGCGAGCACGTCGCGCGGGCCCAGCGCGCGGATGACGGCGCGCCAGGCGGTGCTCTGGGCCACCTCGGCGGCGCGGCCTTCGACGCCGCGGGCATGGAGCTCGTCGAGGCCGAGGACAACGGGCCGCAGCAGGCGGAGCGAGGCCTCGCCGGCGCCGCCCACCTTCTGAGCGAGTACGGCGATAGCCTCGAGGACCAGGTTGTGCGAGGATGCGTGGGATGGGCCCAGGGCGGCGACCAGCGTGGCGACGATGGCCTCGAGGCTGGTGGTGAAGGCCACCATCTCGCGGTCCACGCAGCCGGCGATGGCCTCCTTCATGGCCTGCGCACTGGCACGCACGACCTCCTGGTTATCGCAGGCCAGGTAGTTGGTCAGGAGCTGCACAGCCGTCGGGAGCACACGCGTGCACGAGGCCTTGTCGAGGCCACGGAGCTTGACCAGGGCCGCCCGCAGGAGAGCGGCGAACTCGACCGCGGCCTCGGTTTCGGTGTGGCTCGGCTGCACGTCCACGAGCTCCCGAAGCACGGCGGAGGCGTCCTGCACCGTGACGGCGCCCTCGAACGCCTGCTGGAGGGTCTGCAGCGTGTGGAGCGTGACCAGCGCGTCGTTGAAGGTGAGGAGGACCAGCAGCCGGTTCGCAAAGTCGCCGACAATGTGCGCCGGCAGGTGCGGCAGGATCGCGTGAAGAAGGCGCAGCGCGTAGAGCGTGCTTCGGTGATCCTCATCGTCGACGCTGGCTCGCGCCAGAATCTGAAGAATGCCTGCGTGAGTTGCTCTGCACATAACTCGAGCGTGCGCATCCATGCACGGACGTACATCTCCGCAGAAGTTGTGGGCAGCGGTGGCGGTCGAGGCGGGCAGCGGGCTGGGCCGCGAGTAGAGGCCGGCCAGCGCCGCGAGAGCCGCCTGGCGGATCTTGGGGCGAGAGTCGACGGCCAGAGTCAGCAGCTTCTGCAGGAGGGCCAGCGCGGGCCCACCCGTGCGCCAGGCGCCGCCTTCCTGTGCCTTAATGACGATGCCGATGCACTGCACGAGCTGTTGATGTGCACGGACATGCGTGAGATTCTTCAGGTTGTGCCCCGCCGGGAGTGGGGCGGGGCAGTACCGGGCGGATGGTCGAGGCCTGGTGGTAGTGGGTGGCGAGGATGGTGTTGAAGACCCCGCTGATCTCGCCGAACTTGGCCTGCAGCACGCCTGCCGAGACCCTGTCGGTGTGGTTCCCAACACCCCGAGGCCGACCGTGAGCCTGCTTTGCCCCTGGGCTGACAAGAGACGGCCAGACGGGGCGAGGGCGGGGGCGGGGCCGTACTCGGGGAGGACGAGGTGGAGGAGATGGAGGAGGGCGGAGGCGACACTCGGGGTGTCGTCCTCGGCCTCGGCTGCTTGCTTGGCGCGGCTGCCGCCCTTGCGGCCTTGTCGGCCCTCGCGGGCCGGAGCAGTAGGCGCAGCGTTGGCCAGAGACTGTGGAGACGAGAGTGCGGTCATGAGCACGGCGAAGTAGGCCGTAGGCGTGGGAGCCTGCTTCTGCTCATCGAGCACGCCCGACACCTGGCATCACCAATAAAAAAAAACATCACAAGAAGGATCAATTTGGATGATTAAAATTCAAAATCGGGAAGATGAGCCAAAAAATGGTCTCGAGCCGGGGAAGGGGAACGTACAGCTTCAAGAATGGCGTAGAGCTGCCTCTGCTGGGTGCTGCCGCTGTGCCCGTGTCGTCGGACTTCACGGAAGAGTTCAGGAGCGTCGTCTACTTCATCCTCATCATCTTGAAAATCGCTGTCTTCGCTCACCTCCTCTTCCTCGTCCCTAGCATGCCTGCGGTGATGCTTGGCGGCAATCGATTCATCCAACGAGACCGAGAGATCGTGGAGGGCCTCCATGTTCGTTCCGTTGGGCGGAGGAAACAAATGCGCAAAAGTAATCGTAAATCAAAATTGACAACTCCGCGCGTGCTTCGTTTTTTCTTCTCTGTTTTTTCTTTGCCCACCCGCAACGCGTGAAGCTTCACATGACGGCGAGAAGGTTGGAGAGCTCGATGCCAGCGAAGATGGTGGCCCCGAACCACTTGTTGGAGGCAAACTTGCGACCACAGTCGGCCGCATCGTGAATGTCGACGGAGCCCACCTGCCAGGCCAAGTGTGCACCAGCCAGCGCGACGGAGGCGAAGTAGGGCGCGCCCATACCAGCGCCATAGCCCGCCAGCGCGAGGCTGGCCACGCTGCCGGCTGCAAAGCCCGAAAGCCACCGCTTGGTCTTGTCCCCAAACAGTAGCGCCGTTGACTTGACGCCCACGAGAATGTCGTCCTTCTTGTCCTGCACCGGGGCACGTTGTTGGAGGGGCAAAACGTAGCGCGGGGAACAAGTGGGGGCGCACCTGGTGCGCGTAGATGGTGTCGTAGACAAGGGTCCAGCAGATGCCGCTCGCGTAGAGAGGCAGCACGACTGCAGGGTCGAAGCTGCCCGTGGCGGCCGTCCAGCCCAGTATGGCGCCGTAGTTGAACGTCAGCCTTCACCGCCGACGACACAAGGCACTCGAGTGAGCAAACAACGAGCGAATTCGAGCAGGCACGCGCGAAGCCTGACTTACCCGAGGAAGGCCTGTGGCCAGTAGGTGATGCGCTTCATGAGCGGGTAGGTGCCGACCAGCACGAGAGAGGCCGCGCCCACCCCGATGGACAGCGGGTTGAGGGTGAGCAAACATCCGAGCGCTGCGGTCAACTGCACGCCCAGGAAGCCCACGGCCTGCCACGCGCCAGGTGTGCCAGCGGGAGCCAGCAAGGTCAGACGCGAGATGTCGCGGGTTGCAGTAAGAGCAGGAAGCGCGTGCCTGTTTGCGCGTGAGTGCGCCGCTGGCGATTGGCCGCATCTTTGTGCGCTCCACTTTGGCGTCAAAGTCCCGGTCGAGGATGTCGTTGATCGTGCAGCCGGCTCCGCGCATGAGGAACGCCCCGACGCCAAAGGTGGTCAGCAGGGCCAAGTGCTCCCACATCGGCGGTGCGGCCATCCCTGCAGCACGCCGCTCGGGCGTTTAGCCGGAAGCAAGAACCGCACGCACGCACGAACGCAGGCATGCAGAAAGCGTACCGATGGCCCACCAGCCGGGCCACAGAAGAAGCCACGTTCCGGCGGGCTTCTCCACGCGGGCCAGCGCGGCATAGGGCGCCAGGCGCCGCTTGAGGCTCGCCCATCGCGTGTGGCTCTCCTGCTGCTGCTGCTGCTGTGGGTCGGATGGTTGTGGGTTGGTTGGCACGCTGGTGGCAGCCGATGGTGGTGGGAGAGTGCTGAGCTGCCTCCCACGAATTGACGTCAGCTGCCGGTGAGCGAGAGTCAGGGCCTGACGCGTCTGGCGCGGCACAAGGCCGGAGGGAAGAAGGCTCGCCGCGGTGGTGGTTCGGCCGAGAGAGAGAAGGAAAAGTGGCGGTGGGCGAGTGGGTAGCCCATGGCCCACCGCAGAAGTAAGGCAGGACGAGGAGCGCGCATACTTGGGTGGCATCGCCAGAGCTATGCTCCGCGGTGTTACCTGCCCGGCGAGCTGCACGGGCAGCGCAAGGGTCAGCGTACAAGCGGAGAGCACAAAATGCGCGCACAAGGCAGGCAGCGTACGAAAAGGCGACATGGCCGGGTGAGCGAAAGTGCACCAGCACTTCTCCGGCAGGCGAGTTTCTTCATCTTGGTGTCTCGACTTCGTGTGCAACAAACGCAAAAAAAAGGAAAACTGGCGCAATAATCTAAGAAAACAAAAAATATATTTCATGTGTTTAGGTCTGGTTGTCGGTCGAGCGCCGGACCGGCGTGGGCGAACCGGCAGGCAGGCGGGCGCCGAAGAGCGGATTGGTGCGCTTGACAGTGTCGGCCTGCTCCTCGGCCATCAGGTTCGAACTCCGACCCAGCTTGCTGTTGGTGCGGGAGAAGAGGGGCGAGCCCATGGCCACACTCATCCGGTTCGAGGCGATCGGAGACGAGGGCGACCGGGCCAGTCGCGCCGTATTCGCTGCCGGTGAAGACGACAACGGCGAGGACGGGTCCGGCGTTGAGGGCGAGGACGACAGCGAGGAGGATGCCGGGGGAGAAGACGCGCTTGCGCGCGGGGTGGCCGCGGGCGAGTTCACAGGCGAGGCCGTGGGCGTGTTGCTAGCCGACTGCGATTCCCCGTCGCTGTTGCTCGCGCCCGCCTTGCCCTCCCGCTCTTGCGACTGCTCGTAGCACTCGTCCTCGGACAGGATGATCCTGCTCGTGCGCGAGCACACCGGTGAGAAAGAAAGAAAGAAAGAAAGAAAGAAAAGAAAGAAAGGGGACGAGAAGAGGAAAGGGGGCGCACTTGTTCTTGCCCTCGACGAGGTAGTCGTAGAGGGCCGAGTCGACGGTGAAGGAGTAGCTGTACTGCTGGTAGGTCTGGAGGTCGCGGATCTGGGAGACGAGCATGACGAAGCGCTCAAAGTTGACGATGCCCTCGGAGATGTAGACGAGGTTGTTCTCCTCGATGCCAAAGAGGTTCTTGGAGTAGTTGGCCAGGAAGGGGATGACGGGCGGCTTGGTCTTGGCGATGGCCTCGCGGTAGTTGCGGAAGGCGCCCGGGAAGTCAAAGAGGAACTCGAGCTCCTTCCACCGGGCGAGCGCGCGGGCCGGGACGAGGGCCCAGGTCTGCTTGAGGCGCGAGATGGCGGCGTTGTTGAGGGCGGCGACGATGGCGTAGGAGCCGTTGAAGTTCTGGATGAGGCGGCACTCCCAGGCGGCGAGGATGAACTGGACGAGCATCTGCGCGCGCCGCTGCTGGTTGGGCTCGAGCACGATGAGGCTCGCCACCCAGTTGGAGATGGAGTTGAAGTGGTTGACCATGCCGGCCATGTTGGGCGACTTCTCCGGCTTGGTGTAGGCCTTGCGGACGAGCTCCTTGGGCGGGATGGCCTTGAGCATGACCTGGTCGATGATGGTCAGGCACTCGGCCAGCTCGCGCGGGAAGGTCTTGGTCAGGAGCTTCTCCTCGAGCGGGTACTCGGTCGTGGCCTCGCCAAAGCCGGGCACGATGTGGGCGATGGCCGGTAGCGCGGCGGCAGGGACTGGCGGGCGGACCGGGTTGAAGGTCTCGTTGAGGTGGAGGAAGAAGGAGGCCTCGTTGCTGTTGATGAAGAAGGCCGACTTGACGAAGTCGCCGAGCTGCTGGCGGAAGGCGGGGTCGTGCCGGAGCTCGTGCATCTCGACCTCCATCCAAAATCGCAGGGCGTCGACGGTGCGGAGGCGCTCCTGCACGTCGGGCAGGCGCACGTCGGGCTCCTTGAAGTCGCCCCACATGTCGGTCACGGCCTCGAGCGGGTAGCAGCTGATGAGGCGCTTGAACAGGTCGACGGCCGAGATCCAGTAGCTGCGGCACAGGATGACGGCGTCGCGGAAGTCCGGGTCGAGCGAGTTGATCCATGTGTCGAGCACCTTGGTCGAGAGGGCCTCGGACGTGCCGGCCTTGACGAAAAATCGGCCGTTGTTGATGGCGTACACGAGGCCCGGGTCGAGCGAGTCGATCTGGATCTCGCGCGAGGCGCCGTCCTCCTCGGCCTCGCAGTGGAGCGAGAAGTAGTATATGACATTGTCGGGCAGGGACCGGTGCTGCTGGCGCAAGAACTTGTTGAGGACCGGGCGCGACGTGAGCGCGGGCGAGCCGCGCTGCTGGTAGCCCTGGATCTCGTGCATGACCGCCATGGCGCGCCGGAGCAGGGTGAAGTCGACCACGGTCTTGGCCTTGTCCCCGGCCGGGTCCTCGTGCTTGGCCTCCTTGAGGAGCGAGATCTCGCGCGTGAAGACGCTGAGCGAGGGCAGGAGGAACGGGAGCGTGCGGCCCTCCTTGAGGAGCAGCGTGTAGGCCTGGTAGTCGGTCTGCTCGCCCACCAGCACGCGCGAGCTCAGCTTCTCGTACGAGGCCGCGGCCTTGCCCGGCAGGTTGCTCCACGTCCGGGTCAGCCGCTTGACCGGCGGCGAGCTGAGCGCCGTGATGATAGTGTGCACGCAGTTGAGATTCCCGTTCTTGTAGGCAAAGCGCGCGATGTCGATGAACTTCTTGAGCGTGAGCGTGCGCTCGGTCAGGTCTGGCCGCGTCAGGATCTCCGACACGACCCAGTTCTCCAGCCGCCGCTTGTGCTCCTCCCACCGCGTGTAGTTCTGCTGCCGCTTGACCTCGTCGGGCGTCGGCGGGCTCGCGTTCCACAGCACGGCCAGGAACTCCCACGGCTGGATGGCCACGAACAGGCTCCGCTCGATGTAGGTCATCTCCTCCACGATCTCCTTCGTGCGCTGCTCGAGGAAGTTGAGCCGCCGAGCGATCTTCTTGACTCGGTGGCACTGGTCCGGCTTCAGCGGGATGAACCGCGCCTTGGCCAGCTCCTCATCCTCCTTCTGCTTCTTGTACACGGCGTTCTTGCCCTCGATGAGCTGCGTCAGCTCAGCGTTGATCTTGGACTCGGTCCGCTCCTGCGGCGACAGCACGTTGTTGATGAAGAACGTCAGCTTCTGCATGAAGTTGGCGTCCTCGTTGAGGTCGTTGAAGCCCTGCCGCGTCCAGCGCTGGATGAGCTCGAGGACGCGCTTATTCCGGTATCGCTCGTTCTCGGCCTCGGCGATGCGCTCGGCGCTCGCGCTGACAGGGAGCGGCTCCCGCTTGCTATACATCTCGGTGAGCTTCTTGAGGAGCGTCTTGGGCTTGATGAACGATCTGTACAGGTGGAAGAAGTCCGACTCGTACTCCTTGTCGGCCTCCGTGTGCTGCGCGTCAAACAGCAGCCCGATGAGCTCACCGACCGTCCCCACCACCTTCCTCGCATGAGGCGCCTCGTCACTGACGCTCGGCTTGACTTGGCCCTCGCCCAGCCGCGAGTCGATGCTGAACTGCGACCGGAAGGTGGCCCGCATGTTGTTCTTCTTCTTGACCGGCGCCGGCGCCTTGTTGCTGCCGCTCTTGACCCGCTGCAGCGGCGACCCGTTCTCCCCGCGCTCGATCACGTCCAGCGTTGTGTCTGACTGCGACCGCGCGGCCAAGCGCGACGGCGACTTGGTCCCTCGCCGCATCTTCATCTTATCCCCCGCCATCAGCTTGATCTTAGACCCGCGCTTCTTCTTTAGACCGTCCAGCAGGTCGAACGGCGCCGCGCTGTTGAAGCGGTCCGTGGCCGCGTCGGCGCGCTCCTGCAGACCCAGCAGCTTCATGGCCTTGGTCGAGTTGGCCCCACCGCGCCCCTTGGGGCTGGCCGGATCGGCCTCGCCTGTCAGCAAGGCCGACCCGGCGGGGATCAGGCCCTCAGGGCTCTCGAGCACGACGCCGCGCCGAGCGCGCGTTGTGACGCCGCTGGAGCTGGAGCCGGCAAAGTGAGGACCCTCCGTGGCCAAAAGGTTGCCGTCGCTGAAGGTGTGGCGCAGGTCCTTCTCCTCGTCGGAGAGGTCCTCTTGGTCAAAGTCTTCCGTGGGGACATCGTCCGTTTCGTTGGTGTCGGTGTGCTCCGAGGCCAGTTCTTCATCTTCCTCCTCATCGTCCTCGCTGGCGAGCGCCGCTGAGAGTTCGGCCTGGTGGTCATCATCGCTGGCTCCTCCTCCACCACCGCCGCGAGCAGTTGTGCTCTTGGCGCGGTCACCACCACTGCTGGTGGCGCCAAGGGAGTGGGCGCTGGAAAACGCCTTGGTGCGCTGTATGCCAAGGCCGTGCCCCATTGCTCGCGGGCTCTTGCCCTCTAAATTCCCGCTGACCGAACGCTTGCCGAAAGTGAAGGCGGGCCGCGTCGCACTTCGCGAGTTGGCCTCCTCGGGGCCCGACAAAGACGAAACTGCAGCGTTGGACGGGAAGAAATGCTGTTGTTGGGGTTTGCCCTCGGGCGAGCGCTGCTGTTGTGTCGCCCCAGAGCAGCCCTGTTCGTCGTCGCTCACCACTTCACATACTACGTTGTCAGCGTCGTCGTCCTCATCAAAGTCATCATCGTCTTCATCTTCGTCTTCTTCTTGAAAGTAGTCGTAGCGATCGTGGGTGTTGGCACACACTCGGTTGGCCCGCAGCAAGAGATTCACATCAGAGGAAGAGGTGCCCACACGTGTAAGAGGGGCCGGCGCCTTCTCTGGGGCGGCCGACGGTGAATTGGGTTCCATATAGGTTCCCTCGCCAACTCTACACGCCGATTGGGAGTATACTCGTTGAAAAGGGCAGGCCACAGACAAAAAGAGCAACGGCGATCTTGAAGCTGGAGGAGAGGACACCTCAGACCTGACCGAATAGGGGTGTACGCTCTGCCTTGGTGGTCAGGCGACCGTGGTCTCTCTCACAATTCAACTCTGGGCGTAGTATTCTACATAAGGGCATGGGAACGTGGCAATCTCGAGATGTAAGCCTGCTCTGGTACCGTTTTCCAGCAGCTAGGGCGGAAAGAGAAGGAGGAGAAATGGGTCACCAAGAGAAAATGCGATCTTCTGGTGCGCGGTTTTTTCCAGGAACAGCACCGCCTACGACAGCGAAACGGAAGCTTTGTGGTGGGCTTGTGTGTTCGACGCCAACCGAGGAGGAAAGCCCCCAATCAATTGATTCAAAGAGATGAAGAGGACTGCTATTACGGCGGCTGCTACACTCAGGAGCAGCGCTGCGGTGAGCGGCTCGACTTCCGCCCTCACCCGCATGGCGGCCGTCCCCGCCCTTACCTCCGGCAAGCGTGAGGTGCATGAGATTAATGTTCCCGATTGGGGCCACTACAAGCGTGAGGCCCAGGAGGGAGGTGAGACTGGAGGGCGAGCTTTCAGCTACATGGTGCTGGGTACCGCTGGTGTGGGTTACGCCGCCGCGGCCAAGCACACCGTCCTCAAGTTCCTCGACTCGATGAACCCCGCCGCGAATGTGCGTGCCATGGCCAACGTGGAGGTCGATCTGTCGAACGTCGCTGAGGGCTCCATTATGACGGTCAAATGGAGGGGCAAGCCTCTCTTCATTCGCCACCGCACGGCTGAGGAGATTGCCGAGGCTGAGTCGGCGCCCCTCAACGACATGCGCGACCCCTGCCCTGATGCTGCCCGCAGGAAGGCCGACAAGCCCGAGTGGCTCATCGTCCTTGGCGTGTGCACTCACCTCGGCTGTGTCCCCCTTGGCGGCCAGGGCGAGTATGGTGGTTGGTTCTGCCCCTGCCACGGCTCACACTACGACACTGCTGGCCGCATCCGTAAGGTATCATCATCATCATCAGAGATAATCTTCCGATCCTTCCCTCTTCTCAAACCTCCTTGCCAACACTCATTTCTTCCCCTACGTTAGGGTCCTGCTCCTCTGAACCTCGAGGTGCCCCCCTACGTGTTTAAGGATGAGACCAAGGTGCTCGTTGGTGTGGACACTCTGTAAACGTCGGCTCCCAAACAACATGTTCTCCATTTTTCCCCCCTCATCTTGTTTTGCCTCTCGCTTAAGCAAAAAGTTGTTAGAGCTCAACCGGCCGATTTTGTCCTGGTGAATCAAAACGCCCAGACTCGCATGGAGGTCCACATATCCATCCATGTGCTAGGTGGTCGGCTTTGCCTGTCCCGCCCGGTCTTGGGGTGAGCGCCATAAAAACAAGAAATCAACACAACCACATTTTTTTGATTCGCGGCAGTGATCAATCAATCTGTACAGACTGCCCTGTGGTTGTTGTAGCAGAAGCGCAACATCGCTTCACTTTCCGTACGATGCCATCGCAATGGCAACAGCACCACCGCACCAGTCAATCTTATCTTGTGTCATGTGCAGATGGACAAGTACGAGAAGGTAGAGAGGCCAAGAGAGGAGCCCGAAATCAAGGACAACGAGATTCGAATCACCACAAAGGGCAAAGTCAGGAACTCCATCTCTTATGCCACTACTCTCTTCAAGGTTGTTGCACTTCGCCAGATCTGGCTTCTCTTTCCTCCTGCCTGCGCCGCGGCTATGGTGCCCCTCTTAACCTGCGGGTGTCTGCGCCTTTAGGAGAAAGGGTTCACTGAGGTTGTTCTCAAGGCCATGGGACGTGCCATCAACAAAACGGTCACCATTGCTGAAATAATCAAGAGGAGGATCCCCAACCTGCACCAGATCACTGAGATCTCATCCACAGACATCACTGACGTGTACGAGCCTCTCGAGGAGGGCCTCGACACGTGCGTCCCCCCCCTCTTCTCTTTCTCCCTCTCCACAATTTACTCCCTTTCGCCCGCGTCGCGCCCCTCGAGCAAGGTGGCCAACTACTCTTTCTGCGCAGGATTGAGACAACGCGCCACGTGTCTTCGATCACGATCATCCTCTCCACTGTGCCTCTTGACACGTCGGCGCCCGGCTATCAGGCTCCTCTGCCCGAGGAACAGGTGAAGGACCAGTCTGCATCGCAGCCCAGCGCCTCGTCGCCCGTGCCAGGCACCGTCCAGCCCCTCAAGGGTACGCCCCACCAGCGGTGTTGTGTTTTATCGGGTCTGTCCTCTTTTTGCTGCACGTCCTGCCTCCCTACTCGGCTCATGCTGCTCATCGCCACGTCCGCCAGGTCCCCGCCGAGGCGCTGCAACCCGAGGTGGCCGCGGACCCCGAGGAGGCATGAGGGGAGGCCACCAGGTATGATCGGCTCCTTGCTCACCCTCCATCTCTTGCTTTCTTGCTTGCGTCTGCTCCTCCCTTCCTGGAAGCTCACAGCATCGCGCTCTTGCCGTGGACAGGGCAACGACAGTGACTTCGGACATGGGGCACTTGCCATCGGGCCCGAGGGCGACGGAGCTCTCATTATGCCTCAGCTTGCTCAGGTAGCTCCCTTCGCTCGTGCAGCCCGTTCGATCGTGGCTGACGCTCCTCCTTCCGCGATGTTCGTCACGCGCTCTGTGTTCCTTTACAATTTGACCCGGCCACCTCGCCTCTCAGACCGTGCCGCAGGGGAACCATCCGTCTCAGCGCCCGCTCAATGCTGCCCCATTCAGGGGACGCGGGCGTGGTGGTCATGACAGAAGGGGGTACACAACGTTCTGCCTGTGCTTTCGCGCCAATTTGCGACTCGCGCGCATCCTGACACGCGCGCGTGTGCCCATGGGACGCAGGGGAGGCTTTGGGATGCCCAGCCAGGGCGCCTACCCCATCCCGGTCGCCGGCTTCATCCAACAACCGCAGCAGGGCTATCTCGGCGTCTACCCGCAGCCGCAGGGCTTCGTGGCCTATCCCACCGCGATCCCGATTATGGCCGCGCCCCAGGGCCTGCCTCTGAACGGTGGCATGCTGCGCGGCGGCTATGGTGGCCGGGGCGGTCGAGGCGGCCGACGTGGCGGCCGTGGCGGCTTTACCGGTGGCGTGATGGACACTCAACCGCACCTCGTACCGCCCCAGCATCAGCTGCAAGGCGACGCCAGCAGCGCAGGGTTTCTGCCGAGACGAAGCGTACGAGGGGCTCGTGGTGGACGTGGCGGCCGACGCGGGTCGTCCTCCGTGCAGCAGGGCGACTCTCAGGGAGCTCACGGATCTCCCGCGGGAAACCAACCGGCCCAGCAGCAGTCGTGATGATGACCGATCCTCTCCCCTTTTCTTTGTGTCTCTGCCCACATGGGCTTCTCTAAGGCGTGTCAGTAGAGAAGAGGATCCCCAGGATATTCGCTTGGCCCTCTCTCTGTCTACACACACCGCCGGGCGCTCTAAGTTTGCCGGAAGCCTCTCAGTGGACAGCTGCCCGGAGAGTCCCAGGCTGGGACACGCGTGTTTGGGGGGGGGCAATTAATTTGGGAAATTCGGGGGACGGTACAACGGCTTGACGGTGCCGTGTGGCCTCTCGCACGACGACCATCGTAGGTAACGAGTTCTCGGGAGCAACAACAACGCGCGCAACAGCTGCGTCTGTGCCTCCTCTCGTTTCCACAGTTGAAGAGTGGGCGTGTGGTGATCAAAACGCACAATGAAGCATCGAGTAACGTACGTTCTTAGCCACCTTTCGTCTTCCTCTTGTTTTGTAACCAATTCTATTGAATTGGTTATTCATTTCATCAATTTGCAGGAAAGGCGGGGGGTTGCCTGACGGCTTGCGCCCGGAACAAAGGACGACTCTGCTCGCCTTTCAACAACAGCTGGACGCAGTCAGTACGTTCTTCTCGAATCCGCCAAAACAAGCTGCCAAATTTGATTGATTGGCAAAAAAAAAAAAA